>CALNHX010000758.1:81530-289594 GCA_940337035.1 Agriotes lineatus | reverse complement strand
TTGTTTCATTTAATAACCTAATATACAGTATCCGCCAGAAAGTCGGCATAACATGGGAAAACATTTTAATTTTGATTTTTCAAAAAAGCTTTTTACGTCAGTAGTTTGTGCTTGTCTAAAAATATATTTAGCATCTATCATATATACTGAGTGATCTTTACTTGTTTAGAAAATGGAGTTTTTTGAAATTGTCAAAATCCGAAAAGGGCTATTTTTCGGAAATTAAGTAAGATTCCAATGAATTTGTTTTAGAGTGTATTATTTTTTGCTAACTGAACAATCTCAAGGCCAGCAAACCCCTATTTTTTTTAACTTCACATAAAATTAATTTTTCAATTTTTTAAATATTTTTCAAAATTTCACATTCAAGACTTAAAATAAAAAATAAAAATTCTTATGTGAACACTTTAAAAATTTATAATTGAGAAAAATAATATAAAAATGTTAATTACTTCGTTAGATAATTATTACGTTATTTATGCAAGACGCTTTTTAGGAGAAACATTTTTCAATTCTAATCAATATCTATTTAAATGGCTTCTAGAAACTCTAATCTAGCCCTGTTAATGAATTACTGTTACAAAAATCCTGTAAATGTTCTTTTATCTACTTCTACTGTACAATGGCCATTAATTATGATTCATAATTCACAGTTTGCAGCCAATCATAAAATTCTATTTTCATTTTTCAATAGTTTGCAGGTTCTAACCAATCAGAAAATTATATTTTCATTATTCAATAGGTTGTAGCCCATCACAAAATGGTTCGATATATTTTATTTATATAAAAAGCGGTAATGGATATTACCGCACTAAGTGCTGTAATTTCTATCCATTACCGCACTCAGTGCGGTAATAAAGCTCTTAACGATACTAAAATTAATTTGGTTAAGAGTCTATAACAACACCGATGAAGATAAATCAATTTAAGAACCTAACTTTACTTAATTCTAAATTATTTTAAAAAATATATAAACTTTTTATCTTAAAATCGGCACCTATTTTGACATTTGTGCGATGTAAATATGGATTTTTTAACCTAAAATAAATACCTATTTTTTTAAGTTTTTTGGAACCTAAATATCCGCTCTCTATTTATTACCAATTAGCGGGAGGTATTTCGACACCTACAGTGGGAATTATTTAATAAAGTAGAGGGAACTGCAGTCCACAGCATATACCAACACTGCAGTGTTGCCAGGTCTAGTGAAATTTCACTAGATCTAGTGATTTTTAGTCAATCTAGTGATTTAGTGATAGCTTTTTCCAAAAGAGTTATCTAGTGATTTTTTCCAGTCTATTTTATAAAAAAGAACAAATAAAGCAAAAATTCCTTCGCCCTTTTCGCCGTTGTTGCAGTTTACTACCTACTATTATTATTCCAATCTTAGAAATTAGTTTTCGCTGTGACGGACAGATGGCAGCCTGAGATTTGAAATGCGAAGGTAAGTAAATCCCATGAACTACTTAACCGAAAATAGGTATTTCCCCGATTCAAACTAAGTGCCCGAGGCTATAAATAGAGCTCCCAAAGTGAATTGTTCACATTTGCATTTTTACTTTCGGTCGAACGTAAAAAATTATCAAGGTTCGAAGTGTGCTGTGAGTATTGTGAGTACTGTGGCCACTTGTTACAGCACGAAAACGCGTTAAGAACATTAACAATCAGCCCCTCAAGCGTGCAAAACATAATCATATGCTTGAGAGCCAAAACTGTTACCCACAAAGCGACTTTATGACATAATCGGGAATTTAACCGAATATATATAGCCCCAACCCCGTTACGAGATGCGCTGTAACAAGGTGCGCCAGCTATTGGGTGCTCAGCGAGAGGTCGTGGTTCTAATACTATCTGAAAGTTAGGGCTGGGCTTCGATACAAAGGGGTAAATAATGTTAAATAAGGACGCCACCACATTCCAGAATACATCGGGAAACAACAACATAAACAACATCAATATCATTAAACAATAGGCGAGCCCACTCGAATGTGGAACTAGCAGGCCCGCCTTTCTACTAACACCTTGGTACAACTGAGGTAGCGACTGCAAACAGCTGGATCGAACCTACCTTAATTGGCATCAACTTACACCATCTAGGTTCCTGTACAAAACATAGACACAACAAGGCATGCAAACACACCAATGAAAAACGTATAAATAATTAACAATAAACTCTATTGATGAAATAACATGTGAAACAAATGACAAAGAATGTTACAATGATTAAATAATACGGCCGAAAATATGCAAAAAGGTTAGCTGGGTTAACGGCGCAATTTATACTCTAAACTCGCATCACCAAACAACAACAAATGACATGTTTACAATTACAAACAATATTAACGGTAAGTTCTTCCACAAAAGCTACTATACAGTATCAAAATGTAGCTTAGGCGTGCTTTAAATGGCGATTCTGATGCAGGTATAATAAAAAAGAATTTTCATCATTGTACATAATACGTGTGAACTCCAAAACAAGTCGCGCGGGAATGAACGTGTTGCTGTTACTAGATACCCAAAACATCTAGCTACTATTCAACGTGCAAATATTTGCTCAAGGTCAACCCATATGGGAGTTGTGCGAGCGCCAAACTTAAATTTCCTAAATAACCCCGCTATTCCCGAATAGCCCCTTTCTACGGTACCTTTAACTGTTGACTACAAATTAAGTACCTACTCTTCATTCATGTCGCTAATCTTAATAGTTTTCGAAAAAACGTCATATTATTTACACTGTTAGTCCCTTAACTTCAGTCGGGCTAAATATGAGAAAGAGAAATTTTTCCCTGTCACCAACATAGTTTCAATAAAAAGTTAACTAAGCAGTTAAAGTTTAACTTTTTATTGAAACTATGTTGGTGACAGGACGATGGCGGGTACAGCAAAATTGATTCTCGCGCACGGCGAGTAATGGAGGCGACGTTTCGACGATTACTTACACCGCAACTCATCAAAACTTGGCACTTTAACGAAACCTAACTAATGGAATCCGTGACGACGGTGATTGCATTCATTGCTTAGATACGACCGAGTAAGTTAATTGGCACACAACCACTAGTTGCTTATACGAGCAAACCCGGAAGAAGAGTCTCGAGAAAGTGAAGTTCACGCCAGAAAACCTCGCGCTCTGTTTAGCTGCAAGAATATGCACCTGCTTGTTGTTTTAGACCGGCGACTTATTGGAGTCGCTCAGCTCGTAAAAAGGTGTCGTCATAGGGTATTCGCGAAAACAGTGAACCAACAGATGGCGCTGGGATATTTCTATATAGGTGAACAATAAACATGGCTATAAAGGTTACAAAGCAGTTTTGGCGTTCTTTGAATCCGTTTAATTGGGTGTTTTGTATCGTTTTAGTGGCGTTTTTTAGTTTTTAATTTTATATTAGTGACATTGTGAACACCATATTGTAAAAATAGAAGTGACTCTTTCCAATATATTGAAATAGATTGGAAATAGAAGCAGACAGCTGTATTTAACAAATATAATGTAATAATAATAAAATATAGGTGGAATATATCATGATTATAAACTAGTCAACAACACCATATTATTATAAAAGAAACTTAAACCGATTTACCAATATTATGTTACAAAGTAAACAATACCAATAATACGAACTACATTGTTATTGCCTAGTTTAAATTTTGCTAAAAAATATTAATATTATTGTATACAAAAACTAAATTGCTAGATTATCGTATTTTATTGTCAGCCAGTATTTGTGGTGATAAGATAACAATAGCTGCTATTATACATAGTTATAATATCATTAGCATATGGAATTAAAAATCAGTTAAATTGCTCTCTTAAAATAAAAAAAAATTGCTTTGAATTGCTCTTTCTACATGAATTCGAGCCTGAGCAATTTCAGCTGTCATCTCGGCTTCTTCTTTTGAAAACTGTTTTTGCTGCCTTAAAAATGGGGCTCTTATTAATTTTATTAAGTGCTCGTTACATTCCTTTTCAACCTTTTCAATCTTTTGTCAACCATTACTGCATCGTAACAAACCAGTTCTTCAATGACATTTTCATAATTAAAAATTGCTTTATCTGTAGTACGCTCCCCATATCCAGCACTAACAAATGATATTAGGCCAGATGGTGATATCCGAATTAAATATTTTATTGTATGTGTTCCCTTATAATGAGAGTATGACACTACTCTACACTTTCAACATTGCAGTTTCTGTATTCTAATTTCAGTACAGTCCAGAACTACTCTAGTGTTTCCAACTTTATCAAAGCATTTTGGAATATTATTTAAAATTTCATATTTACTGGGCCAATATATTCCTTGTTTTGAGCCAACAGCTAAAACATACTTCCGCACAAGGTTTGACTAATATTAAACAAAACTGCTACACATACAAATGAAATATTAAGCTTAAATTTACACAGAACTAAAATAATTTTTGTTTTCATGTTTTGCCAGTTGCATCCATTCAAATTCGCAGTCCTTTCAGCACCTTTTTAAGTAGGTATAATATAGTTGCTTGCTGATTTATAACGTAAACGACCACCATAAATACACTTATTTAGCAACAAATTGTAAATAAACGCAGAACAATCTGACAAGAAACAAAATAATCGAATATTTCAGCTACAATATTACATATAACATTGATTTGTCGACGATAAATAACACGTTCGGAACAGATATTTGAAAACAGCAAAGCGCGTTTTTACTGAAGAATTGTAGTTCGGCGGACCGGGAGAGGAGTCCCTAAAAGTTTGGATTTGGACTAACATTGCCCAAATGAGCTTAATTACGGTGGAAACCTGTTGATTTTCTAAATGAGAGCACGGAATAATCTTATCCTAATAAATGTTGAGACAAATCCTAGCGAGGGCAAGATTCTTAAAAAATCAATACGAACATTAGAAGGGACATGACAAAGACCAACCTTAGAAAGAGACAGCGAGTTCTAAGAAACAATTTACACAAGTCGAGACATGGCAGGTGTGAATGAGTGCAACAGGTAATAGTATGATCCAGAGAGGGAATCATATAACAAGATTGCCATCGAAATTGTGTAATTTCTATTGGGAGTCTAATCAAAGTTGAATTTAATTAACATATGTGGGCATGTCAATCAATTTAATTGGGTCATTTAATTGAAGCACAAAATGGTCTCCAAGCGGAACTAAATATTTCTACTGATAATAAATAATTGCCAAGAATAACACACAAACTCATAATTATTAAGAATCTATAACATAAAATCGGTGCTCTCTTTGTATGCGTGTTTGCGTGTTTGCATGTTTGCGTCTATGTTTGTTCGCTATCTCCTCCGAAGATACTGGACCGATTAAGTTGTACGATGGCTTAAAAGTTTGCTAATTTTTAGATTTAGATCGTAGGCCGGTTTTTATTTTCAAAAAAAGTGCGAACAAGTTTTAATTTAATTAACACCTCTAGGCAGCAGGGCGGAGCGCCTTACGCCGTGCTCTATTAGCTCGGGTGCGCGCATTATTCAAACAAGAGAGGTGGTCGTGGGGTAGGGTGCTGGCCTATCACGCGGGTGGCCCCGGGTTCGATCCCGCCGATGCATCCTTTTTTTTTTTAAATTTATATTGATGAATCTCTCTCAATTTTGCGAACCGAAACGTAGTTCGGGTGACTCACTAGTTTATTATAAAACTGTAAAGACAACACCAAGCTTGTTTACATATAGTACAATGTTCTTAGTCTTTCATTCCTTGAAGTTCTAACAGTTTTAAAAATAACTAAGTTACTAGATAACTCACAACTCCCTATTTTAATTTAAAACGTAAGCCCCATATAGAGTGATTGACAATATTTCTCAGCGAAGCATGTTCTGGAATTTGAACGTATGTCGACACTGTTATCATTATAACCTCAAATTGTATTCTTAACGGAAGTTTGACAATATTATTGAAAGCATTTTGAAGTTTTTTCTCAACTGAAGCTACAACGTGAGACTTTTTGTTTTACAATGATCAGTCGCTTCAGGAGAAAAATATTCGATCGCTCTACATATCACAGGTTGGTAAATTTCTTGAATTGTTCTATTGGCTGTGAATCTTAGTGCTGCCATTCATGTTTATAGGTTCAACATTATCATCCTCAGATTTACTGTACTTATATATTACTATAGTCCGTTTTTAAACTAGGAGTAATTGAAAAGGCGTATTTACACTATAATGTACTACCATAAAATACACTACAAAAATTTGATGGCAAGTATTTCACCTATAATGTTTAATTAACAACATAAAACTGCTAACTGATGTGTAATCGCTTCGAACAGCTGATATGTCAACACACATGTCAAAATATATGCAACTTAATATTGTGTAAAATAGTAGTCTTAACTAATTCCAGATGTAGGTTTTAATTGTGAGAAATTTGAATTGTTCCTCGTAGGTAGCTATTTCAACTATTTGACGGTCTTACCTTCCCACCAACTTTCTTGTAGTAACATTTTGATCAAGCTGAAACTCGTTTCTTGTTCTAGTAGTTTTATCATGATGGTTAGCTACATCCTGTTTCTGTACTTACTAATATTCACATGGACTATTTCCTTATTCTCTACTTTAGAAACTAACAAGTTATTACTTACTGCTATGTTATTTATTAAGTCTCCTACTCATTAACAACTATAATGGAGTAAGTCCTACTACAAGTACAACACTGTTACTATAATCTAACAGTGCTACATAATGACCTTTTCTTATCATATTTTTAGCAATTTCTACATTACCTTCCGCAAATCCTATATTTTTAGAATAATACAGCTATACTCTGTTTTTTAATGGCACAGACAATGTTATGCAATCCATTTTTCCATTATACTTGTTAACTAGATAATATTTGTTGAGACTTAATTTAATTGGAAAAAGTATTTTAGGTTGTATAAAGATTGTCTGCGCCATTAAAAAATAGAGTGTAGTCACTTACTCAAAAATCATTTCTTCTGAAAATTGTTTAAACAAGTGTGAAAAATAAGGCACATTATCTCTGGTGCTCAACTTAACCGAAATGGTTTCCAGACAGGTAACTACTATTCCTTCACAAAGCTGGTGAACTGTCAAAACGCTGTCAAGTTAGTACCTTGTTTAAATTTTGTTTTGGAACTACTGCTTGCTGAATTTGGTAGCACTGAAATTTTTGAAATTTAAAAATTTGTAATGTCACTTTCTTGTAAAAATTTTTTAATTCTCTTGCATACACTTCAGTTGCAATGGAACAGAAACGAAAGATGGGTTTATTATTAAAAAGGAAAAAAAGCTATAGTTAATTATTACAAGGGAAAAGTTTTGACACAAGGAACATAACCTAACTTTAACCCTCCGGTGGGCGCGCCGGCGGCAAATTGCCGCAGATTTAGCTTTCGCTGTTGTAAAAGACCTGCCGTTTGAATTAAAAACCTTGCTCAGCTAAGTATTCATTAGTCATACAATTCACCCCACCCTTTATAATATTGGGTGCGTCAGTCTACAGCGGCCTAGTTGCAATTAGACTTTGAATCGGAGAACCTGTTATTTGCGGCAGTTTGCCGCAACGGGCCCTGTCTCGGTTAGTGATTATTCAGACTCTGAAATGTACAGTGCCATGTAAGTATGAAGTTATTTGCAGGAATTTTGATTCATTTCTTATTTTTATAAGTATGTGTATATATTTGTTATAACAGAATAGTTAAATAATGAAGTCGAAAGTTTTAAATGCTATTTATTTTTCAAGGTCTCGCAAAGGTTTGACACCTGAGGAGTTGGAGAGAGCTGTGCAAAATGTATTGCGGGAATTATCAGAAGAGAGAGAAGAGAAAACAAGGACGAGCCGGATGACAGTGCATCAGAGACAGATTATCGTGGAGGATAATTATAGTAGTGATTCTGAGCAATCCGGAGAAGAAATTCTGTATACCGAGAGTGAAAACGAAAAGCACGATAACCGATTCTATATTGGACGAGACGAGGACACTATTTGAGCAATAAATCTTTGTGTTCAGGTAAAACTCAGGCAAAGAATATTGTAAAAATTTTACTGGGTCCGAAAGCAAGTGCTAAAAACGCAAGAACAGAAATTGATGTATTGTGACTAATACCAACTTATATATTAAAAAAAAACGGAATGAGGTTGAATATTCCAGAGATAGAGATTGCAAAGATACAACAATATCGGAACTGAATGCTGTTCTAGATGCTACTTTTGATTGCCATAAAAAAGGGAGACCATACAAACTGTGAAGAGCTGTGGAATTCAGATGGTACAGGAATGATCTTTTTACGGGCACTGTTTAGCTACAAACGTTTCCGTTTTCTGCTGCGTTCTATGAGATTTGATAGCCTGATTACCCGAGAAGAGAGGAAAAAAACCAACAAACTAGCTCCGATTCGTGAATTCCATGAGGAGTTTGTAAGTAACTGTATTGCTAGCTATAACGTAAGTGAATTGGTTACCATTGATGAGATGCTCCATGGATATAGAGGGCGATGTGGATTTGTGAAATATATCCCTAATAAGCTGCAAAATATGGCATCAAATTATACGCACTATGTGATGCACAAACTTTTTACACCCTAGACTTTGAAATTTATTGCGGCAAGCAAGTAACTGGACCCTATGCTAGATCCAACAAGAGTGCTGACGATGTAAAAAGATTAGTAATGCATATAGAGAACACAAAGAGAAACCTTACTATAGACAACCACTATAGCAGCTACCCATTAGCAGAACACTTATTGAACAAAGGACTGACTTTCCTGGGAACCATGAGGAAAAACAAGAAAGAGATACCTCCTGAATTTCTACCAAACAAGGCCAATGAAATCGGCTCAAGCCTTTTTGGTTTCCAAAACGACTTTTGTTTAATTTCGACCATAACTAAGAAAAATAAAGGTGTACTTTTTTTGTCAACGGTGCACAGTAAACCGGAAATCGATGAAGACTCCAAAAAGCCTCTAGCAAATTTGGATTACAATGTTACAAAGGGCGTTGTCGATACTGTAGATCAGATGTGTGCATCTTACGGCACCTCAAGGATTACAAGACGATGGCCGCTTGCAATATTTTATAGACATTTAGATATAGCTGGAATAAATGCATCCTCATTTTAAAATTCAACAACGTCAAGAATAAGGACCGACAGCGTTTGCACTTATGGAAGAACACTAGACAGAGAGAGCCCTAATTATGTCGTTACCTAAAGACATTCAGTGCTTTTTGGCAAAATATAGGAACAATGACGAGCCGGATGGGAATGAAACCAAACCCGGTATTTGTTACATTTGTGGAAAACATAAAAACAGTAGAACTATACTAATTTGTATCAAATGTGGAAAAAGTATTTGTAAAAAACACAGCAATATGACATGTTTCAATTGTAATGACGACTACAGAATGGAAATAGAATAATTTGCTTCTTATATTCGTTTATTTTTATTATTCCTTACAACATTTTTTCTATATGTAATAAAAATGCTCTTGTAATTTATTCGCTCAGTAAATGAATTTGAAAACATGGATATTGCCTTTTTCATAATTTGCTTAATATTTACTTTTTAATTGCGAGAAATATAATGAGATATTCAAATGCGGCAAACTGCTGCTGTGCGCCCACTCGTGTAACTCGAAACAGTGCGCCTGCCAAAGGGTTAAATATTATTGGAAATCAGTAGATCTGAAGTACGTTCCCAAAAGAAACTGTAATTTCCAGGTACACTCAGAAAATTTGACATTGACAGTTCCTGTGTTTTGTGAATGGATACTATGGGTTGGGGGCTGAAGAGGCACAGGCCCCCTTAAAGAAAATAAATGCCCCCCGTGGTGCCTCTCACTCAAAATGAAATAGAATTAAATGAATTTTTAGTGGGTAACTTTCCAAAAAATTATTAGTTCTTATCTATTATAATCAAACAAATTATAAAATGTCTGCATTCAAAACAACAATTATAATGTAGGTGGAAAGAGCCTTTAGGCATAGGTCAGAACGTTTCTGTAAACTCTGACTTGAAAAAAGCAATTATTCAACACAGTGTACAATTATCAACGTCATTTGACGAATATTCTCCTAATAATGCGGACATTCAAGATTATATGTGGATCGCCAACCCCTTTTGAAATTGTGTAAAAATTTCTCAACATTTCACACAAGTGTTTCATTAAATTTAGTGTTAACCATTTCTTTTGTGATTTGATTTATCAAAAAATAAGTAGCATTATTTTCGTCAATTGTTGCTTCTAGTAGATTTATTTCTCTTTTTTTCTGTTTATATACTATTAGAATTTTTGTGATTTAAATTAACAAAAAAGATGTGTTTATTGTAAATTGTATTATTTTTGTAAAATAACTCCACAATCGTAATAAGGATATTTTATTTTGCAGAAATAAAACTCACACTATGTATACGTACAATAGTATGTGCTTGAGAAACACCTAACATGCTAGGGGTGTGCCAAGAAAAAAGGTTGAGAACCACTGTCGTAGAGAACAATTTTATTTTATCTAGCATGCCAGTGTATATGAACATCATGCCTATCTATGTATGAATCTGTGCATTATATCTGTAATGTTGCCATATTTACGAATCTTAATTTGCTTATACTTTGGTTCTTGGGTGTTCGGTTTAGTTTTAGGTGTAGAATATCGTAGTGCACCTGTTGTATGACCGATTAGATACACCCTGTATATTTACAAACAGAACAACAAAAGTGTTTTTCGTTTGTATGAGATTCATATGTGACTATTCTACAGGGCGATCCGTTTGGTTAGGATATTTTAAAATTTATGTAGCTCCAGATATTAGACGTGTCCAGAGAGAATGTCTATCATTATATGCAGAAAAGCTGGAGTTTTACACGATCTAGTTAGCTGAGTCAGTGCATGCCCCTGTGAAAAGTCAATAAAATGGTACCTACAATCCAGCCGCATGTTTAGTGCATTTTGAGTTTGGCATCAGAAAAGCATCTAAGTCACATGACATTATGCGATGGTGCCAGCTGATCTTACTGAGGTCCTATTCCTATTTACAGAACAGAAAACGGTTTGTCACCTGTATGGGATTGCAGTTCTCTAACTAAAGTACGTTTTACTGTGGTTCTATATTCACAAACAGAACATGAAAAGGATTAGTCGCTTGTATGAGTTTTCATGTGTCTGACTAAACTACTTTTATGAATAGATTTGTATTCACAAACTGAACAAGAATAAGGTTTTTCACCTGTATGAGATTTCATGTGTGTGACTAAACTAGATTTCCGGATAGATTTATATTCACAAACTGAACAAGAATAAGGTTTTTCACCTGTATGAGATTTCATGTGTGTAACTAAACTACTTTTATGGATAGATTTGTATTCACAACCTGAACAAGAAAAAGGTTTTTCACCTGTATGAGATTTCATGTGTCTGACTAAACTACTTTTATGGATAGTTTTGTATTCACAAACTGAACAAGAATAAGGGTTTTCACCAGTATGAGATTTCATGTGTGTGACTAAACTAGTTTTCCGGATAGATTTATATTCACAAACTGAACAAGAATAAGGTTTTTCACCTGTATGAGATTTCATGTGTGTAACTAAACTACTTTTATGGATAGATTTGTATTCACAAACTGAACAAGAATAAGGTTTTTCACCTGTATGAGATTTCATGTGTGTGACTATACTAGTTTTCCGGATAGATTTATATTCACAAACTGAACAAGAATAAGGTTTTTCACCTGTATGAGATTTCATGTGTATGACTAAATTAGTTTTCCGAATAGATTTATATTCACAAACTGAACAAGAATAAGGTTTTTCACCTGTATGAGATTTCATGTGTGTAACTAAACTACTTTTATGGATAGATTTGTATTCACAAAATAAACAAGAATAAGGTTTTTCACCTGTATGAGATTTCATGTGTGTGATTAAACTAGTTTTCCGGATAGATTTATATTCACAAACTGAACAATAATAAGGTTTTTCACCTGTATGAGATTTCATGTGTATGACTAAATTAGTTTTCCGGATAGATTTATATTCACAAACTGAACAAGAATAAGGTTTTTCACCTGTATGAGATTTCATGTGTGTAACTAAACTACTTTTATGGATAGATTTGTATTCACAAACTGAACAAGAATAAGGGTTTTCACCTGTATGAGATTTCATGTGTGTGACTAAACTAGTTTTCCAGATAGATTTATATTCACAAACTGAACAAGAATAAGGTTTTTCACCTGTATGAGATTTCATGTGTGTAACTAAATTAGTTTTCCGGATAGATTTATATTCACAAACTGAACAAGAATAAGGTTTTTCACCTGTATGAGATTTCATGTGTCTGACTAAATCACTTTTCTGGATAAATTTATATTCACAAACGGAACAGGAATAAGGTTTTTCGCCTGTATGAGATTTCATGTGTATGACTAAACTACTTTTATGGATAGATTTATATTCACAAACTGAACAAGAATAAGGTTTTTCACCTGTATGAGATTTCATGTGTGTAACTAAACTACTTTTATGGATAGATTTGTATTCACAAACTGAACAAGAATAAGGGTTTTCACCTGTATGAGATTTCATGTGTGTGACTAAACTAGTTTTCCAGATAGATTTATATTCACAAACTGAACAAGAATAAGGTTTTTCACCTGTATGAGATTTCATGTGTGTAACTAAATTAGTTTTCCGGATAGATTTATATTCACAAACTGAACAAGAATAAGGTTTTTCACCTGTATGAGATTTCATGTGTCTGACTAAAACACTTTTCTGGATAAATTTATATTCACAAACTGAACAAGAATAAGGTTTTTCACCTGTATGAGATTTCATGTGTGTAACTAAATTAGTTTTCCGGATAGATTTATATTCACAAACTGAACAAGAATAAGGTTTTTCACCTGTATGAGATTTCATGTGTCTGACTAAATCACTTTTCTGGATAAATTTATATTCACAAACTGAACAAGAATAAGGTTTTTCGCCTGTATGAGTCCTCATATGTTTAAGTAAATTACCTTTGTATGCTGTTGTATATATACAATCAGCACAAGAAAACGGTTTGTTGCCTGTATGAGATTTCATAGGTGTAGCCAAACTACTCCTTGCTGTTGAATTTTGGGTTACATAATTTTGGTTTTCAATTTCAAACTCACATTTAATATCAAGTTTGGAATGAATACTGATGTCATTATTGCTTATAATGGGTTCTTGTTTGACAGAACATTTCTTCATATCTTCATTGTCATCTAAGTCTCTTAATACCTGGAAGGAAGTTTCTGTTGAACTATAAAACTTATTATCTGTTGTTCCCTGACTAGCGGTCATCATTGCTAGATTAATGTCTGCTTGGGAGATAATACTTGTTTGCACAATAATATATGATTACGGAAACCTTTGAGATTACAACACCTGGAACAAGTAGGTATTATTAGAATTAGCAAATTACAGGTAATTACATTTATTTTATTTTGGAACCATAAGCTAGTTTATTGGCCCTCGATAGCAGGCTTTCATGGCCCAAGAACCTATAAAGTTGCAAAGCACTACAACAAACAATATAGCAACACCATCAATTTGCACAGTAAATGCAGCACACCAAAAATTTACAGCCCGTGCCCAAAGTACTGAATCCTTGAATTTTGTCCTTTTCGTGAATCAAAATAAAATAAAACGTTGTATGCACCAAGTGCATAATCAAGAAATTTCAAGCACTCCACATAATTTATTGATTACACTTTTAATATATAAATAAATATTATAAACTGTCCTGCAAAGAAAACTGTAGTTATTTTAAAGCTAATATTCTGAATGGAATAGTTATTTATGCGGTTTAAAATAGCTCTCAAAGAGTCGGATGTTATTTTTAACTGTTTTGTTCAGGTGCACGACCTGTTATTTGGTAAATGTAGCAACCGTTTTGCTTCTTATGTTCACTGATTGCAACTTACCTTAAATAAACGAGGAGAAGTCTTTATACATTGAGGGGAAAGATTTAGAACTACTCCAATAACAAAATTGTGCCCCTTACACCATCTGTAAAGTAAAGAATCATATTCAACAACAATTCGTGTAAAAACTCATGACACTTAACCTCAGTTTCAGAAGTTGTTTTCTGTAACTGACACGCAAGTGTTAACTATTGCAAACATAAACGTTGTCAGAGAGTTGAAGCCGCTCATTTGATCAGACACTAGGGGAAATGGACCAGTTGATTAATTAATCACTTGTTTTCGTTTAACAGTAAATATATAACAACACTTGATGAAGTGGAGAAGTCAGGGTAACCATCTTTCAGCACAGAACAAAACGTAATAGAAGCGAATCCCCCATGTTAAAAGTTGGCAACACGGCACCCTTTTTAAGTTAACTAGATTAATACCACAAAACAATAACTAATATTAATTAATTAATGAACTCGTTCATTTCGCGTAGTGACTGATCAAATGAGCGACTTCAACTCTCTGACAACGTTGATGTCTGAAATTGCAATATTTAAGTATAGTCTATTTTTTTTGCTTTATGATTCAGAGCAGGCTTTGCATTTGCATTTTTGCAACAGTGTAGCTAGTTGGTTGCAAAGAAAAACACTAGTAATGTCAAAACCCTGCTATAACTGTCAGTGTGTTAGGCTATAGGCCGCATTATACTTAAGAACGGCTAAAATTACTGAACAATTAACATTAAATAAGGTATTGCTTTATTTTAAGAACCATTATTTACACATCGTGATTATGTAACTGTACAGAAATGTCGTAAAACTTGTAGACATTAATTTATCTTATTATATGTACTATGTAAAAATACATATATTGTTAACTAGGTACTTGCTGATGATTTTTGTTTACAGATTATTTATGTAAAACGTATGACAGGTATGACTGGTATTCCAAAATACTTTGATTGAACATTTTTTTAAGATAAATGGTAATTTACCAAAATTTAGATGGATACACTTCAGGATAGTCGGAATACTACTCGTCTTCCGATTCTGTATCAGATTCTTCCAACCTAATTCTCGCACAATTGTTTCCTTGCATTCAAAGTTTTGTACTTGTAACCAGGGCCGCGCCGCATATTTTGGTTGCCTGTGTGCGGATATTTTTTGTTGCCCCTAACTCTAGTAGTACTTTCAAAAGTAAAAAAAACTTCAAACTCACAAAGAAATTTCCTATATTAAAATACAGAATAAAAATTTAAAATAAAATACAAAAGAAAAAAAAGTTTATAACAAACCTTAAGAGTTTAATACATAAATAAAATGGCTGAACTTTTAACTAGGGATGCACCGATACCGATACTCGGTATCGGCATATCGGCCATATCGGCCGAATTAGGGATATATCGGTATCGGTCATATCGGCCTTCCTTTTTGCCGTGATATTGGCAAAAGTGAATTTCCTTTCAGTATTTAATATTTTAATGTTATTATAAGAAATGAACAATAAAATATAAATAATCATTGTGGAGTAGAAAATATAACTACTATCTAATATTCAAAATTCATTTTTTGTAAATTATTATGTAAAAACCTTAGGCTCTCCATCCAGTGTGTTGCATCATGCAGCGAAATATCTTCCAGCTTCTAGAATGCACTGCATCAGCAAAAAAGAAAAAGGTAAAGGTTCAGGGCCATTTAAATTTCCCCAGCTGGGGCCTCTTGCGTTCCTCTTCAGCCAATAACGGGAATATTTCAGAATGGGTGGAGAATGCAAGAGAGGCCAGGAAAGGTGGAGAAGTACTGCCCCGACATTCGCTTCAGAGAAGGTACTCTGTTGACTCAGGAAAACCACCTAAAAACCTGAATCAAAGAAGGCGAGTACAATAACCAATTTCTTTCGCATTTCTCGCCATTTATCAAAGTCCTATAATAATATACGTCAGAAAATGTGAGCCCCTCCTCATCGGCAGGATAGTTACGTTTTTTTATTTGCTTAGGTTAATTTTGTACCAAGATTTGAATAGTTATTTGATAAATTATCTGGCCACATACCAGGATCATCACTTATTATAACTTCGGCAAGTTCGGGTGGGAAAGGGGCTGTTACATGCTGATGAATTTCCTCTTGTCCGTCTCCTAATTCTTGCTCAGTTTTTTCTGCAATGTCTTCAGACAGATGGCCGGAGATGTTCTTGAATTTCCTCTTCTCACTCTTCTAACTGCTCCTCAGTTTTTTCTTCAATGTCTTCAGAGGACTCTTGCTCGGCTTTATTAATAGATGTAGATGGTTGCGGGTGTTGTAATTTCAAATATTTTTCTAATGCCCCAGCTTGTTTTTCTACATTTTTCCGTTTTTCTAGTTGCTTTTTTCTATGTTGATAACCAGATTCTTGTTTTCTCGGCATTGTTCAGCTGCAGTAATTAAATGTCTGAAAGCATAAGAAAGTAAAGAAATGAGAAAAATTTCAAAACGAATTTCAGCCCCGAATAAAAAGAATTAAAAAATTGAAAATTATTTGATTACTTACATGTTTCGCTTTTGTCTCCGTACTACTTCTATTGCAACACTCTACACAACTTGCACACTTTATCACTTGAATGCGGAAATGACAATGAACCCGAAAATGTTATTTTCTCCCTAAGAGAAATAGAACTAAAAATAAATCGAATTGCTGCAGCCAAAACAGTAATAAATAATCGTTTTAAAGATTCGTACGTGCTTAATATTTATTTACAACGTTTTCGGGTGTGTGATCGCGTTTATTAAGATAAGACGGATATGTTTACATAATCAACTCGGTAGGCATGAAATTTTATTTTTCACTTTTTGATAATTTTTATTAGATAGGGAGACTCAGTAATAGAAGAATAAAACATATCGAATTCCCTTCGTGTTGCCCCTAACGGACTGTTGCCCGTGTGCGGTGCACACACCGCACACTGGGGCGGCGCGCCCCTGCTTGTAACCGTGTTTTTAATGTCTGGTATAAATTTTGCACGACTTCCAATATACCTAATTTAGTAACTCCTTTGCACATTGCAATAAAGTATCCAATTAAATAAATAAGTGTTTTGAGAAAAATGCAGCATCGTGGACCACTCTAAAACACTTTGAAATTGTTGGTGCAGTTCTCTTTGTAAGAGCAGCAGTAGCAATTTGAACTACCATTCCTGGAGCTAGTAATATAGGTGGGTACTAAGTACACACAAATCTTAAACTGCAGCTAACCTAAAATGATAGCTCCTGCGCATGAGGCAGAAGTGGTCTAGGTTACTGCATTTTAGCCATTTCTTTTCGTTGAAACCCCAAATTTTCTTCTTACTATCCTCCCTGCAACTATTTTCTTCACAAGCTATGGGTTCTTTTCTCTTATTCATACTTTGCAGTAGTTGTAAATTCACTTCATTTAAAATATTCAACAGAGTTGCGTTTGAAATCTAGTATAAAAATTGTTAGAAAAGTAATATCTTAATAAGTACCTACATCAAAGATTTGGTAGCTGTTTTATTTAAATTACCGTTGAGGTCTTTTATATTAGTAAACTAACGATTTACAGTTTCTTAGTTTTACTGTTATCATTGCTTTTTCGTGATATTTTATTATACATTAGTGATCTTTACCGAAGTGTCAACTTGACAATCACGGTGATCTTAATTTTGACTTTAGTTATATTTTGTAACTAAAACTGTTGTACACTGCTAAAATAATATAAATGCAAAGCCTACCCTCAATCATAAAGCAAAAAAATAGACTCTAGTACACTTGCCTGTCAGTTGCAAAAAACCACTTCTAAAAGTGAGGTTAAGTGTCATGCGTGTTAACACGAATTGTTATTGAATATTCTTTACTTTACAGATGGTGTAAAGGGCCACAATTTTGTTATTGGAGTAGTTCTAAATCTTTCCACCCAATGTATAAAGCCTTCTCCTCGTTTATTTAAGGTAAGTTGCAATCAGTGAACATAAGAAGCAAAACGGTTGCTACATTTACCAAATAACACTTCGTGCACATTAACAGAGCAACTAAAATAGTTATTTATGTACCTAGAGCGAAAAATGATGCATTAGGCGTGAGTTCGAAAGTTTCGGGCCGAGCGAAGCGAGGTCCGAAAAAACTCGAACGAACGCCTAATGCATTTTTCGCTCGTGTTGCATACAAAATTTTTCCTACGACTGTAAAATTTTCGAAAATAGGTTTAAACTGGTGTTTTTTGCCATTTCTAAAATTTCCAGCGACGTGCAAATTTTTACATCAGAATTGGATATTTTATCGCCCATTTCTTATTTTTCTTGACACTTAAACACCGACAATACACAAAATAAAGCACAAGTAACTTTAAATCGCGAAAAAAAGTTTAAATCAAATTCACAGTGATAGCTGTCAATTTTGACATTTTCAAATAGCTGACCACTAGCAGACTTAGGTATATAATCATGAAAGCTTATATAAAATTTATGTATGTTGCTATGTATTACGATTCACGATTATATACTTACGTATGACGGCTGCCGCGATGAACTGATTCAAAAAAATCAATTTTTGACGTACGTCAACAAGGCGGAAAGCTTGATTTTAGAAGCAGTCGTAGGAAAAATAACATCCGACTCTTTGAGAGCTGTTTTAAACCGCTATAATGACTTTATAAATCGATGCTATATTGGTAGTTTAACAGCCGGTCTTATAAAGACCACTAATATGAGGTTAACTTTAATTTGTTGTTAAAATAAACAAAAGCACATCAAAACGTTGGTGCCTATGACACAACCAGGCCAAAACTGCTTTTTATATCGTAGTTACCATGACCGAAAGTGTAACTTTACGCCTGGTGGGCTGTAAAAAACAAAATGCCATGTCATGAAACTAGCGACGAAAGTAACGTTCAAATATATGATTTACAGCTTCATTGTAAGGATAGCAATACATTTATTTGTTAATCTTAAAAATATAATTTGATATATTGTAAAATGTAATACCTTCAGTGGAAAGTGGCTCTGAAGAGCGTATTTAGAACAAACCATTCCACTAGTGCATCTGAACCCGGTTGTTATACGTACCTCAGGCCCAAAGAACGTTTACACTTATGGAAACTTTGTTATCGAGCGTAAACGTTTTCTTTCGGCGCTCTTTACATAAATAACTATTCCATTCAGAATATTAGCTTTAAAATAGAAAAGTCAAATTTAATATTAGTAGGCTTAACTGAAACAAAATGGAAGGGAAATGGTAGTAGAATTATAGGTAATGGGAATTTATTAATATACGGGGGGGTGGAAAAATGAGAAATAGCCCATGCTGGAGTAACATGCTTAATAAGGAAAGAAAATAGTAACCAAATAAAGAAATGGGAATATGTTACAGAAAGAATTCTAAAGGTAGTGATAGAAATCTGTAAAGAGAAGCCACTAACGATTATAATAGTCTATGGACCTAATGAAAACGACACTGTTGCTATAAAGAACTCCTTTTGGAATAAATTGCAAGATACAGTAGGGGATTACAAAGGTGAGCTAATGCTGATTGGCGATTTTAATTCCAGAGTTGGCAATGATCATAAAAGATGGAAAGGGATACTAGGACCACATGGCGAAGACACAATTAATGGCAATGGCAAACGCATGTTAGAATTTTGTACAGACAACAACCTTGTTATCGCTAATAGATTTTACAGGCACAAGGAAATACATAAAATAACTAGAGAAGTTATCAGCAGAAGTGAGAAATCGATAATCGACTATATAGTAATACAAAAGGACAGAACAAAGGATTTAAAAAATGTCAGAGTAAAGAGGGGATTTGAGCTAGGAACTGACCACTACCTGCTAGAAGCCACACTTCACATAAAAGTGAAGGATAAGGTAAATAGCCACGTAACAGACCATGATAGAGAAACCCTAAGAATTTACAGACTAAGAAACGATATAGTAAAACAACAGTACAGAACAAAGACAAATGATGAATTTTCTAAAATGGACAGTAATGATGATGGAAATAATATTGAAAAATGATGGTGAAGATTTAAGACAATACTAACCCAAACTGCAAAACTACTATGCGGAACAAATAAAACCAAGATAAACAAAAAACATACAACATGGTGGACCGATAGGGTTAAGAAAGAAGTCAGTGCGAAGAAGAAACTTTGGAAGAAGTACCTAATAATGAGAAATGCAGAGACGTATGAAGCATACAAGGCCCAAAGAGCGAAAGCAAAAGAAATTGTAATTGAGGCCAAAAAGTCAGCGTGGGTACAATTCGGCAATAAACTGGAGAGGAACTATAATCAAAATAAAAAACTATTCTACAAGACACTAACATCGTTTAGAAAGGAGAAAGTAGTAAGATTAAAACAAATAAAAGACAAAAAAGGTAACATATTATCTGCTGACAATGACATATTAGCAAGATGGAAAGAATATTTTGCAGAGCTGTTAACCGCTGAGAAAAGTTACAGTAACAATAGTAAAGAAAGTAAATGCGAGATGATGACGAAATACCAAAACGAAGCAGCAGGTAGTAAAGAACATATTAAAATCGACGAGGTTAAAGAAATATTGGCAAAAACCAAAATAGGAAGAGCGGCAGGTTGCGACGAGATAGCACCCGAGATGTTAAAATACCTAGGAGATAGAGGAATACAGAAACTACATCAATTACTTAATATAGTGTGGAGCACCAAAACGACTCCGAAAGAGTGGAACACAGCCATAATCCTGCCAATTCACAAGAAAGGTGACGTAAGGGAGTGCTCCAACTACAGAGGAATATCCCTGTTATGTGTCGCTGCCAAAATATATGAGGGAATATTAGAAAAAAAGTTAAGACAGTCAATAGAGTCACATCTTCAAGATGCCCAAAGTGGTTTCAGACCTGGGCACAGCGTACAAGACCACATCTTCACATTACAACAACTGGCGGAAAAACTATTAAAGAAAGACAGGAAGGCCTTCCTCTGCTTCATTGACTTAAGGAAAGCGTTTGACACCATCAAAAGAGACACCATATGGAAATGCCTAGAAAAGAAAAATGTAGATTTAGAACTAATAGAAGCCATTAAAAGTACATATGTAACAACCAATAGTATAGTGAGAACGGGAAATTTGATCTCTGAAACGTTTGTTACAAACGAAGGCGTGAGACAGGGAGGGGTAATTAGTCCTCTGCTTTTCATAACGGTTATGGACGAAATCATTAAAGAGTGCCAAGAAAAAATGAAAAAATTTTATATCGGCTATAAAAATCTCCAGAATATAAATCTAGAAATATGCGCCTTTGCCGATGACTTAGTGATATGTGCGGACTCAGAGAAAAATCTTCAAATAAATGTGGACATCTGGAAAGAAGTTCTGACCCAGTATAATTTACAACCCAATGTAGAGAAAACCAAAGTTTCCGTAATAGCAAATAAGGAAATAAAAGTAAACATAAGAATTGTCAATGAATACTTAGAACAAGTAAGTAACTACAAATATCTAAGTAGCTTCGTAAATACTCGCGGAACAATTGACCAGGAGTTAGACAATAGAATAGGATCGGCACATAAAGTCTACCACGCGCTGTACAAAAACTTCTTAAACATGAAGGAAGTAACCTGGAATACAAAGCTGCAGGTGTACAAAACGATTTACCTTCATACACTATTGTATGGCGCGGAAACGTGGGTACTGACCAAAAGAGGAAAACAACGTCTCCAAGCGGCTGAGATGAAATTTCTAAGAGCAATAACGGGGAAGAAGAGAGAAGACAAAATAAGGAATGAAGTTATAAGAGAGGAACTTAAAGTGCGAGCGCTGGATGTAATCTTTGACAACCAAAAGCTAAAGTGGCTAGGACATATAATAAGAATGAACAGTGACAGGCAAGTGAAAAAAGTGTGGGAAGTGAAAGTGTGGGGCAAAAACAGAGTGGGAAGGCCTAGAAGGTCATGGAATGAAAGTGTAGGAGAAATATTGGACAAAAGAGGAATAACATGGAGCGAAGCATTAAATATGGCAGAAGACAGGAAACGATGGAGCCGATTTGTAAACCAAGGCAGCAACTAGATGAGCAAACTATCCTCGACACCTACGGGTACAAGAGGACCGGATTATGTATGTATGTATGTAAATAACTGCAGTTTTCCTTAGTGAACAGTATACAGGGTGTTTCGAGAGGAAATGGAAATATTTTAAAGACATGTCTCGGAAGTCAAAATAAGCAAAATAAGCTCATATATTCAAGTCCGATTTTTATTTGTTTCAGAGATACTTTTATTAATTGTAATTGAAAAACTAAAGAAACATTCATTACAAAACTAACAAAGCAAAACAAAAAATACACAAATTGCATTAATTCACAACAAATCTTCGAAAACATCACCGCCCACTTTGATACACTTATTTGTGCGTTTATATTAAATAGTTTTTAAATTACAATTAATCAAAGTATCTCTGAAACAAATGAAAATTGGACTTGAACATATGACCTTATTTTGTGTATTTTGGCTTCCTAGAAATGTCCTTAAAATTTTTCCATTTCCTTCCGAAACACCCTGTATAATACCTATTTATGTATTAACGGTATAACCAATAGATTATGCGAAGTGCTTGAAATTTCTTGATTATGCACTTGGTACATAATTGGACAAAATTGAAGGATTCAGTATTTTGGGCACGGGCTGTAAATTTTGGTGTGCTGCATTACTCTGTAGATTGGTGGTGTTGCTATATTGTTTGTTGTAGTGCTTAGCAACTTTATAGGTTCTTGCGCCATGGAAACCTGCTATTGAGGGTCAAAAACCAAGCTTATGGTTCCAAAATAAAATAAATGTAATTATCTGTACTTTGCTAATTCTAATAATACCTACTTGTTCCAGGTATTGCAATTTGAAAGGTTCCCGCAATCGTATATTATTGAGCGAAAAAGTATTACCTCCTAAGCAGACATTAATCTAGCAATGATGACCACTAACCAAAGAACAGCAAATAATAAGTTTTATAGTTCAACAGAAACTTCACTGCAGGCATTAAGAGACTTAGATGGCAATGAAGATGTTAAGTAGTTTTCTGTCAAACAAGAAGTCATTGAAAGCAATAATGACTTCAGTATTCATTCCGAACTTGATATTAAATGTGAGTTTGAAATTAAAAACCAAAATTATGTGCCCCAAAATTCAACAGCAAAGAGTTTGATTACACTTATGAAATCTCATACAGGCAACAAACCGTTTTCTTGTGCTGTTTGTATATATACAACAGCATACAAAGGTAATTTAGTTAAACATATTCGGTCCCACACAGGTGAAAAACCTTATTCATGTTCTGTTTGTGAATATAAATTTGCACTAAAAGGTCATTTAGTCACACATATAAAATCTCATACAGGCGAAAAACCCTTTTCTTGTTCTGTTTGTATATATACAACAGCATACAAAAGTAATTTAGTTACACATATGCGGTCCCACACAGGTGAAAAACCTTATTCATGTTCTGTTTGTGAATATAAATTTGCCCTAAAAAGTCATTTAGTCACATATCAAATCTCATACAGGCGAAAAACCCTTTTCTTGTTCTGTTTGTGAATATGAATCTATCCACAAAAGTTATTTAGTCACACACATGAAATCTCATACAGACAAAAAACCTTATTCTTGTTCACTTTGTGAATATAAATCTATCCACAAGTCATTTAGTCACACATATCAAATTTCATACAGGCAAAAAACCCTTTTCTTGTTCTGTTTGTGACTATAGTACTGCAATAAAACATCATTTAATTAGACATGTGAAATCTCATACAGGCGAAAAACCTTATTCTTGTTCAGTTTGTGAATATAAATCTATCCATAAAAGTTATTTAGTCACACACATGAAGTATCATACAGGCGAAAAACCCTTTCCTTGTTCTGTTTGTATATATACAACAGCATACAAAAGTAATTTAGTTACACATATGCGGTCCCACACAGGTAAAAAACCTTATTCATGTTCTGTTTGTGAATATAAATTTGCCGTAAAAAGTCATTTAGTCACATATCAAATTTCATACAGGCGAAAAACCCTTTTCTTGCCTGTTTGTGAATATAAATCTATCCACAAATATTTAGTCACACACATGAAATCTCGTACAGGCAAAAAACCTTATTCTTGTTCAGTTTGTGAAAATAAATCTATTCAGAAAAGTCATTTAATCACACACATGAAATCTCATACAAACAAAAAACCTTATTCTTGTTCACTTTGTGAATATAAATCTGCCCAGAAAAGTAATTTAGTCACACATATCAAATTTCATACAGGCAAAAAACCCGTATCATTAAATTTAGACATGTGAAATCTCATACAGGCGAAAAACCTTATTCTTGTTCAGTTTGTGAATATAAATCTATCCAGAAAATTAATTTAATCACACACATAAAATCTCATACAGACAAAAAACCTTATTCCTGTTCAGTTTGTGAATATAAATCTATCCACAAAAGTTATTTAGTCACACACATGAAATATCACACAGGTGAAAAACCTTATTCATGTTCTGTTTGTGAATATAAATTTGCCCTAAAAAGTCATTTAGTCACATATCAAATCTCATACAGGCGAAAAACCCTTTTCTTGTTGGTAAGTACTGCAGTTTCAGAAATGATTGACGCAGAATATATGTGCACAGAAAATATTCTAGCAGAACGTTGCATTATCTGAATTGAATTGGAACAGAAAATATTGCGTCAGAAAATACAGAACTATAAAGTGCATTTTCAGAAAATAATTTTGATAGAGTATACACTGCCATCTATTTATTAATAGATATATTATACATTTTTAAAATAATTACTTTATAGAGAGTTACAAAGAGAAAAATGTTTTTCTTACTGTGGTACATGGGGGTACCTACATTATCAGATTAGAATAGAATGTTTATGGTTTGATTGTTTGGCACAAAGTTGTGAAATTTTAAGGTTAGATAGTTAGAACCAATTCGGTCAATGTTGCTGTTATGTAAAACCTATGAACGGCATCTTTGTTCCATCAACAAACGGTGGAGTGACCCAGATTAATAAATGCATAATGGCACATAATGTAGGGCGTTGGCAACTGCTTAAGAAAATGTGAACAAAATGCAATGCTCACAAGTAGTAAATTTGGTTAAGAGGTTCTGGACATAAAATTAAAACCGGTGCTTGAAATGCAAGTTTTTTTTATTGTAAAAGCACTACAAATTAAAATTAAATGAATATAATCCATATGGAGTACATCTTTTATTAATACCTATCCAGCAGCCATGTATTTTTGGGTGGTTGATGGAACTTGAAGCTTCATAATATCTAGTTAAGTAACTAATCAATTCCAACAAAATGAAATTTAACTTAAAAATATATTTTTGCACTCATGATTTCAAAATTCATATTTCCCGGTCATTCCTGATGCGCCGAAAATGACTTTTCCCGCACCGGGGTGTTTTTTACTTTCCCACAAAAACTATGGCAATTGTGTGTTCCAGGGGCGCTGTAAACGGCAACAAAAGCTAACAGGTGCTAGGATACGTATAAAAATTTAGTAATTTGTGCTGCCAACTCAGTAAAGTTGTAAAACACTAAATAATATTTTTTTAACTTTTTCAAATATTTTGAGTTATTCGTTACAAAAAACATTGTACCTACCTCTTTCGGGAAGAATTTTCCCGAATTCGCACTACATGCAGCACTCCCTTCGGTCGTGCTGCAAACAAAGTGCTCATTCGGGAAAATTAACTTCCCGAACTTGTTAGGTAAATAACTATTAATATTAGGATTTACAGGTAGGCACGTATTGGCTGTGTTTCAATTATATGTTGACATGCTGGACAGCGGTGCCTTAGATTTAAAATTGGATCAAATAAATAACGTGCACAATATCCACAAACGAAGTGACCACATAACAGCATATACCATCGATTTCTAACTGTGCAGCAGATGCATTGTTCTTGTATTAGCAGATTATCAGCTGGAACTGGAATGAAAAGAAAAACTTTTCGTGAACAATCAGTTAAGCACGTCAAGGGTGTTAGGTAATTATTACATAATAAAGTAGGTAGTATTTATATTAAATACAATGGTAGTACTTATTCAGGAAGATCTTACTATAACTTCTTATCCGATAGCATAAGCCAATCATGCAAAACATTGTTAATTGTTACCGTCAGCAGGTGAAGTAATAGATTGGTTTATACAGGGTGAGTTTTTTCATTTATGCATAGGGATCTCGGAAACTATAAGTTCATTTGTTTCAAAATATTCATGGCTTGCTAGATCTTTGCTATAACCGAAAACTATCAAAATCTTGTAGTCGATCTACAGGTCTTATTATTGAAGTTAGAGGAAAACTTTAAATTAGAAAGTTGTAGATATTCTTAAACTCAATAAAAGGCAGGTCCAATTTTCGTTTCTGTTTTTCATAGCTGAGTTATGACGTAAAGTTGAATTTTTTTAAATGGTAATCACAGTTGGCCACCATATTTTTAAAGAGAGCACCGTAGCATATCAAGTTTTTCACTGTTATTGTAATTCATAATGTAATAATATTAGAAAATTAGCGAGAAAAGAAGTACAAAACAGCAAATTAGTGACAGTAGTACACAATTGTTTTGCTATTCTTTTCACGGCTTCCTATTATTCTTTGTTAATAAGTAAATAATGTTAAAACGTTTAGTATAACTTTTTTATTTCCAAAAATAAATTTAACATTATACGAGTATCAGTGAAAAGAGGAGAAATCATGGCCAACTACCATTACCATTTAAAAAAAAATGCAACTTTATGTAATAACTCAGCTATTAAAAACAGAAAAGAAAATTGGACAAGTGTGTTTTATTAAGCTTAACAATACCTACATCTCTCTGATTTACACTTTTCTTCTAAGCTCAATAATAAGAGCTGTAGATCGACGACAAGAACTTGACAATTTTCTGCATATTGCAAATATCTCGTAAGCCATGAATATTTTGAAACAAGTGAACACGCCATTTAATTGGCATTCAAAATCCACACAACTTACCCCATTTTACCGATTTTCTATCTCTTATAGTTTCCGAAATCCCCATGCATACAATGAAAAAAAAACTCACCGTGTATAATTTAATAATTTTAATTATAATAGTTAATGCTTTTACATACGTTCATCGTATCCATCAGGAAGCCAAGGATTTTCGTCGTGGATAACAATCTCTGGTGGATCTATGTATGAAAATGATAATAGAAAAATTAATTTATGTCATTGTTAATAGCTACACCTATCCAATCCTGTTCCCAGTTATCTTCAGGAAGGTGAAAATCATCAGGACGTTCTATGTTGCCAATCTCTATTTCCAAATCTGGTTCAGCAGGCACAGGATGAATATTATTTTCAAGATGAATTTCCATTGGAGGCTCATTTACATCAATAATTGCAACAGGATGTTCTACATTTTGAATAGCAGGTTGATCTATATGGTCTGAAAAGGGGTATTATTTAGTCTGTGTGATACACCTTAAACCGAAGCCGGACAACTCGGCGCCGCCATCTCGGCGCCGCCATCTCGGCGCGGGGCCAGCTCGGCGCCAGCCAACTCGGCGCGAGGCCATCTCGGCGCCGATTTCAAATTTGCAAACTACATTGTGCACTACGTAAGAAAATTATTATCAAAAAATAATAAATAAAGTGATCGCCAAAAAGCTGTCATCAAATGAAAAAAAAATTATTGAGAATTTCTTGGAAAATCAAACACTGACGACCAGAGGTGGTTGCAAAGTGATTACAAATGATCCAAACAAAAGTTGTCACATGACTTCCGTTATCAGTAAAATTTTACGTTTTTTTTTAAAATAATTACGAAGCATGTATTTACTAGTCAAGATAGAGACACATTTTACGAAAACAAGTTTTCTGGCCTTGAGATTGTTCAGTCAGCTAAAACTACCACACAATAAAAGATCTCATTGAAATCTTGATTAAATTCCGAAAAATAGCACTTTTTGGATTTACACAATTTTGAAAAACGCCATTTTCTAAGTAAAGTGCTTTTTATATGACAAATATTTCTTTAATGTTTATTTTCCAAATCAAAGAATTTTATTTTTAACAATTTTTTTTATTATGAAATAAAAAACTTTTTGAAACGTCTTTGTTAAAAGTAAAATTCTTTGATATGGGACCTAAACATAAAAGATAATGTGAGAGATCAAAGTTGGCAGAGGATTTTGAAATTTGGTATAGGAACCTAGATGTTGATTCTAAACAACTTCTCTTAATAACTTTTTATCGTATTTGCTACGTAAAAGACACGCTACTCTACAGTTATTTACCTAACAAGTTCGTAATTTTCCCAAATGAACACTTTGTTTGCAGCAAGACCGAAGGGAGTGCTGCATGTAGTGCGAGTTAGGTACAATGTTTTTTGTTACGAATAACTGAAAATATTTAAAAAAATAAAAAAAATATTATTAAGTGTTTTACTAATTTACTGAGTTGACAGCACAAATAACTAAACTTTTATACCTATCCTACACACCTGTTAGTTTTTGTTGACATTTACAGCGCCTCTGGTGTTCGCAGGCGCAATTAAAGCAACGAGGGACAATCCTCTGTATAGGAGATATAGGAGAACGATCCAGACGTGTGTGTCCCGAGGGCCCCCTTGGAGAGGGGTAGAACCCCGAGGGCCCCCTTAGAGATGGGCGGAGCTCCGAAGGCCGCCTTGGAGAGGGGCGAAGCCCAAGGGCCCTTAGAGAGGAGCGGAGTTCTGAAGAACCCCTTGGAGAGGGGCGGAGCCCCGAAGGTCCACTTAGAGATGGGCGGAGCACCGAGGGCCGCTTTGAAGAGGGGAAAAGCCCCTAGGGCCCCCTTGAAGAGGGGCGGATCCCCGAGGGCTCCTTTGGAGAAGAGCGGAGCCCCGAGTGCCCATTTGGAGATGGGCGGAGCCCCGAGGTCCTCTTTGGAAAGGGGCGGAGCCCCAGAGGCCCCTTTAAAGATGGACGGAACCCCAAGAGCTGTAAGGGAAGATAGAGGGTCGGCCTTACCTTTTGGCGAAAGTTGTACTAGATATTTTGCCGGCTGGTAACTATCGGCCTAATGGGCTAACTAGTCGCGAGGGTCGGGGTTCCAACTATGCTGAAAGAGAATCAAAAAGAAATAGGAGAGGGCGCCAGGTCCTCGACTCAGATCCAATTCCTTGTGCCGGACCTTACACAAGGTCGAAGATAAAAACCAGCAAGATGAACAAAATAGCAACGACCAATAAAAATATCACAGCTTTATTAATAGATTCAGTACTATAGTGCATCACACAAAATAACACAAGAGCAAATCAAACACAAACAGACAAATCATCAAACAAAATCAAACATTATACGAACAAATCGAAAGCGCAGCAATAAACAAATAACAATATACAAACCAGTACATCAACAATAAACACGTTAAAATCGGCAAAGGCACTGCATCAATACATTTCATATAAATCAATCAAAGGCTAAAAGTAGGACATCCTGGGCTATAATCTATCACGAATAAAGAAAATAAGTTGCTACCCAATTGGCAACACAAGTACAATGATTCGCACGCATACTGTGAGGCAGAGTGCTGCGAAAACTAGAGCTATGCAAGCAAAAATGCTAACTACAACCCCAAATGTTAGCTTACAATTTAAATGTGACATCAAGATTTCAAAGGCTCGAAGCCCGCTGTTACGGTTGTATGATCATACAGGGCGTGGCGGTTTCTGTTTTAAACTCAAGTTCTTATATATGACTAATAAAAGCAACGGCTTGAATTATGCTCCTAACAAAAGCTACAATAACAAATAGCCCAAAACGATTTACGAGTATCCGAAATTTGAGCATTAAACTACCGTGAGCTGTTCACTAGTTACAACCCTACACCCTAATGACATTCAAGAAACTAACCTCTGCAATTAAGTTTGTCAAATGCAGTGGCCAAAGTTGTGTAAAAATACGGCTAGCCTGTAATCTAGGTAAGCTAAACTGTCTTAAAATAGTTCAACAACATATCTGAATGTTTTGTCATGTTACAGGGCCCAGTTCAAAACGGGCTTTATCACATTTACTGCAATCCAACGGTAAGCAAAATATGCCCTAATGCAAGTTACACACAAATAATCCTACAATGCAAGTACTACTATGTGAAATGCCTACAATTAGCTAAGCGGTTGTTACGCTAGTACACATATACACACCTTGTCATGTTACAAACGATTCACACATGCTGCTTTCCAGGGCCGAACACAGGCCAACAGCTTCTCCGGAGCACCTGGTGCGCCAAGGTCAAACGGAGCAGGGGCCGACTTCCGATAGCATAGTGAGCGTCGCAGGGAGGGTGGCGAGTAGGCGATGCCAGTACCAAATGCCTCAATACGCATAGTACCCAAACGAGGTAAGCGAACCAATTCCAATTAACAAAGCATTGTCCTGGGTGGATCCAGAAATCAATGGCAAATACGATCCATTTCCAGATTTTTAAAGCAGATTTTTAAACCAGATTTTTAAACCAGATTTTTAAAGGCTAAAAATACAAATTTTCCCAAATAGATTACGGCATTCAAAAGAGGGAAACGTAGGCAAACACCATGTACGAACCTTAAGATGTTGTGCAGCCAACTCGTTAAGCCAAGCGTGCGAAGTGTGAACGTCCCAAGAAATCCGTCTGTGACGAAACGAATGCCGGAGACACCAATACCAATCTCCGGAACATTCCAGCAGGGGATGCGGAGCCTCTAAATCCTTCCAACTATGAAGATGGCTTCCAAAAGCCGCGAGACTAGCTCCCATAGGAAGCAATTCCAACTTTCACAACGCAAGACTTGCCAGGAAATGACCGAAAAATGCTCCAAACCAGCCAAATTCAGCTTATCAAAAATTCCCAAAAATTGGAAAGTTGGCCAATGTAAAAACTAAAGAATGCAGAGTGCTCTGAACTGATAACAGCAGTGTAGCATTAAGTTTGAAATTAAAGGTAGATGTTAACAAAGTTGCCTATCCCAAGTAAAGTATTGTATTTTTAGGAAAATAAAGCAAATAACCAAATCTGACTAATTTATTTCAATCAATAAATAAGAAAATGTCAAAATGAGCGTAACAGAGCCCCCTTGGAGATGGGCCAACGTAATAGGCCTAAAAATGGTGGTAAATTGAATAGAATAGACCGCGCAATAGCGCGCGCAGCCCCGTTTATTATAAAAATTTACAAAAAACAATTCCCCTAGTTTTTGTTGAAAAGTAAAAAACACCGCAGTGCGGGAAAAGTAACTTTCGGCGTATCGGAAATGACTGGGAAATATGAATTTTGAAGTCATGAGCACAAAAAATAGTTTTTTTGAAAACTTTCAAGGCATATTTGATTTTTCAAAACTGAAATGCTGTTAGAAATTCGCCTTTAACCAAGCAGTGCTGAACCCCAAAAAATGAAAATTTAAAACGAGAATTTTTTACCTTTAACAAGAGTCGTTTCACCTATCCGGGGACACACTGTATATACAGGGTGATTTTTAAGTTGATTCTTTCCTTTTGCCAGGCTATAAAGCTAAAAAAAGTAAGCCATTTACCACTTTTGCGAAATATCAAAACTACCGGAGGTACAAGGTGTTAAAGTTTCAAAGTATGAACTAAAATTACTTAACGAAAATTAAACTAAACTTAATCTAACTTAAATGATCAAAATTATCAGCATTCGCTTCTACACACACATTCCGCGTATAAGAGCGATGCGGCAGCGGCATTTTGACGACACTCTCAGTAAATAATAAGTATATTCACTCATTCATTATTTTCATAAACATGAGCCATTATTGCAGCAATAACATTAAGAAAATTACAATGGAAAACTAGTTGACAGGTCATTGCTTGACAACAGAGATAAACAAAAATAAAATTGTCCAGCCGCCTTTGCGCCAAAGTTTAGTTTTTAATTTGAAACTTTAACACCCTGTACCTCTGTTAGTTTTGATATTTCGGAAAAGTGGTAAATAAAAAAAATACTTATTTTTTTAGCTTGATTTCCTGGTAAACGCAAGGAATCAACTTAAAAATCACCCTGTATATAAATATATACATATATAAAAAAAATATTGGTAATGTTTACATTTCACTTTATACAGGATGACAGCTTGTCCGAAAACCTATTTAGCCCGTATTAGATATATTGAGTGATTTTTACTTAGTTAAAAGTGACGTTTTTCGAAGTTGTGTAAATCCAAAAAGTACAATTTTTCGGAAATTAAGCAAGATTTCCATACGATTTTTATTATGTTTTCGTTTTAGCTATCTCAACAATGTCAAGGCCAGAAAACAACTTTGTTTCGTAAATGTTGTCCCTATCTTGGTTAGTAAATTCATTTTTCATAATTATTTTTAAAAAATGTTGAATTTTACTGATAACAGAAGTCACGTGACAACTTTTGTTTGGCCCATTTGTAATCACTTTGCAATTACCTCTGGTCGTTAGTTCTTGATTTTCCAAGAAATTCTAAATATTTTTTTTTCATTTGATGCCAGCTTTTTGGCGATCACTTTATTTGTTATTTGTTTATAATAATTTTCTTACGTAGTGCACACTGTAGTTTGCGAATTTAAATTCGGCGCCGAGATGGCCTCGCGCCGAGTTGGCTGGCGCCGAGATGGCTCCGCGCCGAGTTGTCCCGGCGCCGAGCTGGCCCCGCGCCGAAGTGGCGGCGCCGAGATGGCGGCGCCGAAGTGGCGGCGCCGAGTTGTCCTAGACCCACCTTAAACGGTTTAATGCCTGTCTTAACATCTATTACTATTCTGGTTATATTATAATTGAAAAGTTTATACAACATAATCTAATGAGACAAAGTATAAACCTGAAATATCTTACTTGGAATAGCTTGAATAATAATTTCGTTCTCGTCATCAGAAATATTTTCATCTTGCATATTTACTGCTCATGCCCTTGCAGCTAAATAGATAAAATAAATATCAACAACTTTAACACAACATCATTTCATTGTTATTTAAAAAGAGCTGGTTGCATACTGATACAAAGTTTAATTGAAAAATTGCAATGAAAAGAAACAAATAGAACGGCAAGCATTAAAATTAAATTCAATCAGCCGCAGATAAATGTGAAGGTGAGGATTATCAAAGTAGCTAGAAAAAAATCAAAAATTTTAGTGAAGTTGAGTTTAGTAATACTGCTTTAGTATTTCTTAAGGATATTAAGTAGCCTTGAGTATTTCTTACCTTCATCATAGCCTTCGGTAAAATGACCTGTCCTCTCTAAGAATCTAAGTAAAGTAATAGTACCAGAAATAAAATCAGTTTGAGCGTTTCTTATGTTCCTGTCTTGTGTTGCATAACTCACAGGTGGAAACCTAGTTACTCGTTCACCACGCTTTAATTTAATGACATTTAAAAGCATATTTGTATTAATTTTTAGAAGTTTAGCTGAAACAATTTGAAATTTATCTCAAACAAAATTCTTCATACAATTATTTTACCAACAAAAGTCCATACATTAGGGTGTGCTTCACCGATGAAACTTTTCAAAGTTCTATGAAATCGTTCCACATTGTTATTAGTTCTTCGGGGTGTTCCATAAACCGATAATCGTCGCATTGGAATTCTATTTATCTAAAACCTATAATAAAATAATTTCTGGGGAACATTAAATTTAACCGATGTCTATGATAGTATACAGTCCTTCTTATATAAGCAAAAAGCAGATCCAAATCAACACCATTTTCATTACACCACTGTTGCACTAGATTCAACCCTTCGATAATGTTTTCAGCAGGCAACAGTGGTAAAGAGAGCAACATCTTAAAGCCTTTTTTTGTATTCAAATCCATTGTAGTTGCTGCCAAATAGCCCATAGTTCGCATTTTTCTCCATACAGCCTGCAAATAAGTTAGACCATTTTAATTAGATACAGAAATTAAATTGAAATATAAAGATACATTAGAACAAAGAACATTATTTATTGCTATGAACTAAAATACTTATATTGTTTACCTGAATATAATGAAACCAACAACCCATTACTTGAGAGTTGGGGTATACTTCTTCCAAAGCAGTTTGTAGTGCCTGTTCAAAATCAGTAATAATAAATGTGGGATAAACTGTGGGTAGCAACTGTTGCTTAATATACTGCAGGAGAGCAACGTATGCTGTTTTAGAGCGTCTGCTCATAAGAGCATAAACTACTGGTATATTCTAAAATATTATAAAATATAAAATTCTCATACATATTTCATTGTTTTGAGTATACATACATGATTTTCAACTGTGACGTGTACAGTAAATAATTGGTGGCAACTGGGTGCTGCAGGTACCACTTTAAAAGTACCATCAATTGAAAGTTCATCAGCACCCTGGCATGCTAAATCTGCTATTGATTGGCTGCAGAATACTACTGTAGTTCCATCTGCATTGATTGTTCTTCTGTAAAAATCTTCATTTACGTATCCTTCAATATTATAGTTGCATTGATAGCGAAACCGATGCGTTATCAACATTTCCCCTAATTCTACTAATGTAGTGGGCACTCTTGGATTATGTCGTCTTCGTGCTGCATTCATTGTAGAATTGGCTGTAAGCCAACCATATTCTAAAGCTGCATTTTGGAACTCGGGGCTGCAAATCAATTTTATTAAAAGTTGTTTTAGCTGTATATCTGGTATTGTAGTAGGTAGTACATACTTAGCAGCCTCTTCAGAATATATGTTGTGTAAAGATGTGGTTTCGTTTATTGCCCTATCACAAAGTTTTTTTCTAAATTTTTCAATTTGCCCTCGGAGAAGATTACTGGGCACTGGTAAATGGTTATGTTCTTTAATAATTGTAATATTATTTTCTTCAACTTTAAGGCTACCTTTACACCCCCCATGTTTTCTGAGAGCACATCTAAAATACCTAATAACTTTTATTGTAGATCAATTTGCATGCATTGTTCTTTAGATTAAACAATGTTATGTTATCAAGCATTTTGTCTTAAGTAACAATACAAATAAAAAGTAAATAAAACACTCTTTTTGTTATACAGGACGTTTTAAAACGATGTAGCCAACATAGAAAAGCATGAACTAGGTACAAAAATAGACCGATTTAACCCAACTTACAACCATATATCAAATCGCAACCTTGCGAAGTTACAGCGCTTCAAGGAGTAGCAATTGTAGCTGCATTTTATTAATAGTTTTGGAACGGTTTGACATAGGGATTTGGAATTTTGTAGAGAGTTATGCCTAACTAGTAATCATTTTAGTTAGAGTCGATACAGGGAAACACAAAACAGTTAGGGCCCCTTGCCCTTTTTTTGAACAATTTTTTTATCCACAGGTTAATGGAAACTTTGAATCTGAAAATTGGTAGACTGTTTTGTTGTCTAACTTTACGGAAAAATCCAACAGTTTTCCATTTAAAACGAAAAAAATGGCTTAACTTTGAACTTGCAATTTAAGAAATGTAACAGACCTGATAATACATTTTAAATACAATTTTTAAAAAATTAGGTAAATAAATCTATTAAATTGTGAAATGTGTTCGAGATTTTTTTTTCTAATGTACCCAAAATAATTTAATAATTCCTAAAGATTTAGTAAAAATAAGAATCATACCTTATTGAACCGCTCTTCTTGTTAGCACAGTATCGATAACCTTCATGGTTCATTTAAAAAAACAACTTATAATTTAGAAAATTAAACAGCACTATTGGTTAACAAACGTGAAACGTTAAATAAAATATTGGGAAAACAACTATTTTATATTAAAATAAATAAGTATATAAACTATTACATCCATACACTATTAATAATGTAATATACAGGTAAGTATATAATTACCACCAGTGAAATCAAAGACTATAATGAACTGCAATTTTGCAGTGTGAAAAATAAGGAGAAGGAATTAGGGAGAGGGACCAATAGGATTGTGAATTTATTGTCCAGACATAATATATTTGCAGAAAGTATGTTTATAAATACTTAAAGGGAAGTGTAAGTTTTGATTAATGAGGATGTGTAGATAACATAATATGTATGGGAATTTGATTAGTCGAGGTAAGTATACAAAAATTTTAGGCAGCCCAGACAAAAGTAGGATCATTTTACCTAGTTTCCAAGTTACCTTTTAGAATGCTTTTAGGATGTGATGTCATGAGTGTCAGCATTAATAACATTATAGGTTCCTTTATTATAGGTACCACAAAAAAATGTACTAGTTGCATTCTGGCAGGCTGTGGCAATTACGGACAGGATGTAGGTATTCTGATAAGGTTCTAAAAATGATGTTTATATAAACGAAAGGCATATCCCTACCTATAATACCAACTTCAATTAATATTGTAGAATATTTGGTTATAAATTGGAAAATAAGATTTGAGAAAAATTAACTTCTAACCTTGTTAATTTAATTTCAATTGAATATACTTATAGGCAGACCTAGACTAGCTAATTTGCCGACCAACAAAAAAAGTGCCAATCCGCTAATTACAACAGTGCCATGTGGCTGAAACTTCGTATTTACAGTAACCGTGTAGTACTCCTTTCATACATGCATATCTCGCGTTCTCGCCCCTATGGCACTCCCCCCCCCCCCCTTTGATCAACTTTATACTTTGATTTTTCATTAAACTGTGCCAACCGGCCACTTACAATAGTGCCAGAGGGCTAAAACTTCACATTCTTGGTAGGGCCTCTATGTCCCTTCAAACCAAACACACACCACCCCTATGGCACCCCCCTTGACCTAGTTTATACTCGTGATTTTTTATTAAACTGTGCCAACCGGCCACATACAATAGTGCCAGAGGGCTTTTACATTCTTGGTAGGGCGTTGGGCCTCTCTGCCCCTCCAGACCAAACATATACCACGCCTATGGCACCCCCCTTGACCTACTTTATACTTGAAATTTTTTGTTAAACTGTGCCAACCGGCCACTTACAATTATTGTGCCAGAGGGCTACAATTTTATATTTTTGGCAAAGCATCTATGCCCTTCAAATCACACATATACCACCCTTATGGTTTATTTAAGTGACAAAAACAAAATGGCAACAGTCAAAATCTTGAAATTGTCATTATCTGGTTATTTATTAACGGAATTTAATTTCCAAGCATGATCCGGAACCAAGATGAAAAGGCACGACCAGAATTACCATCTCCAATTGCGCAGGGCTGAAGGTACGAAAAATGGTCAGATGGCACCTGTTCTTTGTACAATACATTATCTCAAAAAGGGACATTTTGATCACAAAAATTCATAAGATATTTTTTTGTAGGGCTACAAGCTAGCTGTACAATAAATCATTGAAAAGTTACAAAGTTATACAGGGTGTCAAGACTCTCAACCAGAGTAGTTAACACCCCCTTTTTTACTTTCCCATACCATCGGTATATTTGCTTTGGCATACCATCTGTATAGGAAAGTTTTGATTTCGTGAAAATTTTGCAATTCGAGATTTAGCTTTGAAATTAAAGCAGCTATGATTTTTTGAAAATTTAACGTTTAACGCCCAATTACTCAAAATCGAATGTATCAAGTGAAATGAATTTTATATTTTAATAAATAGTATATGAAGAGTAGAACAACGTGATATAATTTTTTTTAAATCATAAGGTTCCTTAATTACTAATTTTCAAAATTATGGAAATTTTCAAAAAGCTATTTTCAGTAACTGCACACCGAATTTTTTAAACTTCGTATACCTATATACCTCGAAAGGGGCTATCGATATATTTTTTGAAGAATGTCGTACCTATTCTGTGACGCCCCTACAAAGCTTTGAAGTTTGAAACTTCATACCGCGCTATTTATTATACTAAAAAATCACGCCAAGAAGGCGCCTGAACTTTCCCATCTATACAACAGACTAAATGTTCCTCAAATTTTCGCTTTGACTGAGATAAATATGCGATTTGTTTATTTTCGAGGAAAAAGGTTTAAAATTAGTAATGAAGGGTCAGTTATAATTTTTCAATTATTTTATATCACGTCGTTCTACGTTTCCAAAAACATAACTGCATTAAGAATACAAATTTCATTTTTTACAAATGGGAGGGGGGGTGAGGAGCGCTGCTAATACATATATCAGTGAATGTAATTTTTTATTGCATATTCGTATTCTTTATTTTACACTGAGCAAAACACTGAAAACCCCAGTTTCTTATCGTTTTTTGTTTATTAATTAGAGTGGTATCAAATTTCAAACTTCATCAGAGCTTCATAGAAGGCGTCACGGGGAAATTCGGACATTCTTTAAAAACTAAATCGTTAACTCCTTTCGAGGTCTATCTGTATATGAAGTTTAAACAAATGCCTGCGGACTGTTTTTGAGAAATAATTTTTCGAAATTTTTTTTAATTTAGAAAATTTGTAATTAAGTCCTTTTATGATTTGTCAAAAACTTTTTATGTCACGTCATTCTACCCTTCATATACTGTTTCAGAAACAAAATTGATTTAGATCGATTCATCTGGTCTTCAGTAATAGGGCGTTAAACTTCAAGAAATCACGGCGCCATTAGTTTTGTAGCTAGGGCGGTCGGATAAAAAACTAATTGATTCGTCTACCCCTATCCGCAATAAAAACTGCAAACTGTTAATCCTGCAAAAAGTGCTACTAAAAAAATATTTCTAACTTCCGGTTGCGGATGTATTTGAAAAGCCTATTTTTTCGATGAATTTGTGATCCACCCCCGCATTCCAAAAAGCATTTTTTAAAAACCACTTTTTTGGGTTCCTAACAGAGACCCAAAACGGATATTTCCGTGAAAATCCCGATTTCCAAAATTTTCATAATTCCAAGACTATACCGATGGTATGGGAAAGTAAAAAGATAGGTAGCTGGGGTTTTCATTGTTTGGCTTAGTGCTGAATGAAGAACACGTATTTACATTTGTTGATATATGTAAGAGCAGCATCCCCTCTCTATTTTGAAAATAAAAATGTTATACTAATTGCCATTACTTTGTTGCTTCAAAGAATCTTTATCGCGAAAATAAAAAATCGATAAAAGAATTCGCGATCATTCCATACTCAGCAGTGTAAATACTTTTAGTGCGCCGTCGCCACGTTATCTTGCACTGGAGACGCGGCAGAGTTTCTGGTTTAAGTCTAAAATTGTTGCAGTATCTGCGTCACTTATTTCCTGTTAAATGTATTGGAAAGTAAATAACGATTTTTTATCACTTCCGTTTTTTCAGAAGTCACCCTAACTTTCTTATTTCAAATGGAACATTATGTATATTTTTGGAATTGGTATAATATTTTGAGTATGCTATGATGTTTCAATTGTTTTTTTGGCAATTCCAAAAATGTTATAAAAAACACATTTTTGTTTTTCTTCAAAGGTGCCATGACATGCATAAAATTGTTGTTCTGAAGTCAGTTGTTACTTTAAAAGTGATTTCCCAAATTTAAAGTCCTTCTTTGTGAAACTGTAGGACTGTAGGAGCTAAGAGGTTGTCCGTTGTTTTAGGTAATAGTTTACTTTAGAAGTAAAACTGAATTAAATATTTAGTAAGAGCTCCCCTTTTGCAATATATCCAGTTTTATTGTACAGGACTTCGGGAAATGATAGAACATCTAAAAATAATATGAGTTTCTTATTTAAACTTATATCGAAAATCCATTCTTTTCCGAGATACAGGGTGTTGAAATTTCATTTTTATTTAGCGTTGTATATTGATTTTATCTTAACAGCGGGTGGGGGGGGGGGGGTAGTTGATGAAATTTGTTGAGTAAATATTACTCAAGATTAGACTTTTTTCACAGTGAATCCTGTTTAAATATTACATTCCAGTGGCGTAGAAATCGGATGAGGTGCCCCCTTCTTCAAGAATATTTAGGACGCCACTGAGATTTTTGAAGTATAGGTGCATTTCTAACCTTGAATATGAAATTACAGGCAAACGGCTACTCATATCAAAATTTTGAAAGAATACTTTTTTCTAAATTGAATGTAGTTTTCAAAAATATAATCAAAATTGTAAAATTCCCAGTGGCGTCTCAAATATTCTTAAAAAAGGGGCACCTTATCCGATTTCTACGCCACTGGAATGTAATATTTAAATAGGATTCACTGTGGAAAATGTCTAGTCTTGAGTAATATTCACCCAAAAACTTCCCCCGCCCTGTTCAGATAAAATCAATACAACGCTAAATAAAAACGAAATTTCAACACCCTGTATCTCGGACACGAATGGATTTTCGATAAAAGTTTAAATAGCAAACTCTCATTATTTTTACGTGTTCAATAATTTCTCGAGGTCCTGTGCAATAAAACTGGAACACCCTGTATTTCTACTTACTTAGCTTGAAGTTAACAGATTTGCTTTCTTACTTAATACTGTAACGGAGCGGACCCCAGGTATGATACGTTGTGTTTCGATATACGTAGCAACTAAAATCTCCCTTGTATGTAGAGACTTATTTGCCTACTAGCTGAAACCCGCGGCATATGCCGCATTTAAAATGTACAACGAATTTAATAACTTTGGTTGCACTAAAGAAAGTTTTAAAAGCACGCTAGAGATTGGCAGTAAGAAAAAGTTCCAAAAAATATATTTTCAAATGGAAAGTCTCTGGAAAGAAAACGCTCGCCTCTGGAAGGCGTCCTAATTTATACGACGTTGTTGGAACGCAGTAATAAAAATTGCGGAAAGAATTAATGCTCTTATGAGATTATATGTGAGAATTATTTGCGCCACCGAAATAATTTTCAGCTGCCTGTAATCTGTGTTTCTTTTCAGGTTTAAGCTGTTGAGGCGTTGAGCGTCATAAAAATATAAATGTGGTAACTCAAGTCTCCAGTTACGCCGTTACTGTTATTGTTAAATAACTCAATTAATTATTATTTCTTTGTAATTTTAAACTGGCATTATTATTATTATCTCTATAATAGCTTCCATAAGTAACTGTTTATAATGTTTATATGCTAGCGAGTTAATTTTCTTCTTAAATCGCTAGTGAATTAATAGTAGATTGTTCTACAAGTTAAGAAAAGTGAGAATTTTCCAGCCAATGTAAAAGTTTTACGTGAGCATGGAAGAATGACGCTGTAGCCCGCGCGCATTTAAAGTTTTGCGTGTTAGATGGATATACTTTATTTGTGACATTACAAAAAAAAATTCTTTTACACACGTCTACTATATGGCAAATGCTACACCAAATACATACAATATATAGAGTTCACATTTAATGTTCTCTGAATGATGTCATTTTTGACAGTGGTCTATTATGAGATGTGTATCGGACACTTTCCACTGTCTCGGGTGTTTACCACACGACGTTTCGGGAGTTTTTGGTCTACTCCCGTCCTCAGGTGAATGAACTCCTGGTTAGTCCTGAGAAGGACTGATTTTTGTACGTCTTTTTCACGTACACTCGTACCTACCCCGGGGTTTGAACCCGGGACCACTGATCGCTTGTGATTACGAGTCTGACACTCTTACCACTAGGCCACCAGCGCGGCCATATATTTTAGTTATAAACTTATATACAGTGTGTCCCAGGATTGATGTTACAAGAGGTGAGATGGTCTAAAAATGTTTGAATTTTATTTTAAGGTTTTGGGGTTCGGTCCTGCTTGGTTTGAAAAGAATTTTAAGAATATTTTCAGTTTTTGAAAAACAAGTAGGCCTTGACAGGAAATCGAAAACTATTTTATTTTCAGGTAAACTACCCTTTTTGTTCATAATACGGCAAAATTTTATTCAGAAAAATTGTTTATAATGATAAATTATGGCCCTATCCAAAATTTCAGAAAGATCTGTCATCTTATAAAAAACCGTTATTTTTTAGATAATTTTATGTTATTTTCAGGTAAACTACCCTTTTTGTTCAGGATACGGTAAAATTTTATTAATAAAAGTTGTTTAGAATGAACCTATACAAACATTTCAGAAGGATTTGTCGACTTAGATTAAAATGTTATTTTTTAGATTAAACAAATTGCATTTATTAAAAATGACGGTTAAATCTAAGTCGACAGATGTTTCTGAAATTTTGTATAGGGCCTTAATTTTTTATTCTGAACAACTTTTCTTCATATAATTTTGCCGTATCATGAACAAAAAAGGTAGTTTACTCGAAAATAAAATAAAATAATTTAAAAAATAACGGTTTTTCCTAATTCGACAAATATTTTTGAAATTTTGTATAGAGCCATAATTTATCATTATGAACAACTTTTTTTAACAGAATTTTGCCGTATCATAAACAAAAAGGGTAGTTTAGCCGAAAATAAAATAGTTTTCGCTTCCCTGTCAAGGCCTACTTGTTTCTCGAAAAAGAAAAATATTCTTAAAATTCTTTTCAAACCAAGCAGGACCGAATCCCAAAACCTTAAATTAAATTCAAAAATTTTTAGTACAACTCACCTTTTGTAACGTCAACCCTGGGACACACTGTATATGTTACCGCTATATGCGCAGTAGACTATTTTTGCAATTCTCTGCGCAGTAGTGGCATCCAAATGGGTTTTATTTCTGCGCTAGCCTGGCTAATTGGTTCTTCTGCCAGCGCTATGTATGTAGCTTCTTTCAGCTTCCTACGGAACCTGTTTTCCTCTTTAGCGACAATTGATGCGTTATCCCATTGTATGTGGTGGTCTTCGTTCCAGACGTGTTCTGCGATCTTGGATTTGATGGTTTCGCCCTTTCTAATATCTTTGCGGTGTTCCGATAATCTCACTCGTAGGGGGTAGTTAACTGAGAAGAATCGGAAACAGATTCAACATAAGAACTGCCTTCAAGTCCACAACAACTCTGAGAGGCATGATGACGTATACCAAGCTTCAGAACGAAGATCAGAGTTTAAAGAACTGTATCTACAGCGTACCGTGCGAGTGTGGAAGACAATACATAGTGGAAACACAACGACCCCTACGAGTGAGATTATCGGAACACCGGAAAGATATTAGAAAGGGCGAAACCATCAAATCCAAGATCGCAGAACACGTCTGGAACAAAGACCACCACATACAATGGTATAACGCATCAATTGTAGCTAAAGAGGAAAACTACTGCGCATATAGCGGTAACATATATATATAAGTTTATAACTAAAATAAATGGCCGCGCTAGTGGCCTAGTGGTACGAGTGTCAGACTCGTAATCACAAGCGATCAGTGGCCCCGGTATCAAACCCCGGGGTAGGTACGAGTGTACGTGAAAAAGATGTACAAAAATCAATCCTTCTCAGGACTAACCAGGAGTTCATTCACCTGAGGACGAGAGTAGACCAAAAACTCCTGAAACGTCGTGTGGTAAACACCCGAGACAGTGGAAAAAGTCCGATACAACATTTCACATTTAATTATATATATTTATTCCTAATTCAGTACGTAAAACATGCTTAGAGGCACGTTTTTGATAACAGTGATAAAACTTAGATTAAATTTAGATTTTAGTTTATTGGCATACATGTTTAACATCAGCGTACAAACAATTTCCAGAATATTTTATACCACATTGAATATTATGTATCATCGGATGAAAAATGTTATTATTTGGCCTGAACGAGATCAGCTGATTAAATCAATGCCAGAATGCTTCAAGGTAGCATTTGGCAACAAGATTTCAGTAATAATCGATTGTTTTGAGATGAGAGTGGAAAAATCAAGTAGCCTTGCAGAATATCAAGGGCATTCCATATAATTCCCAATTGTGCGCTTGTAGTATGTAAAAAACTGAATTGTGCTTACTACGCTATTTTAAAATTAAAAGCCGGTACTTGACACGTCTGACTTAATACAGGTATATTATGCCTTGGCTTTCAGCCACATGACTTATAATGTTTTGTTATGGGGTATGGCTACCGAATGGAAGCGAGTATTTGTTCTCCAAAAGGGTCTAATTCGCCTGATTTTTAACATTAAACCTCGTCAGTCGTGCAAGCTCTGCTTTTTGGAGAACAACTTACTAACATTTCCATCTATAATGATTTTCAAATTAGCAGTATTTGTGTAGCAACATATGCATTATTTTTCAACGAGTAACAATACTCATCAATATCCCACCAGACATGGTAACCCGTTAGCCATACCTAGGCGTCGGACTGCTGAATTTAAAAAGTCCCCCATTTATAATTGTATTAAAATCTACAATTCGCTACCGATATATATTAAATCATATAAAATCGATAAATTTAACTTAAATCCATTTTAATTAAAAAGTGTTTTTATGACTACAACAATATTGTACTACATTAGGTATTATTTTTATCTGACAATGTCCATGTCACTCTTGTAGTTGATCTGTTGACAATAAACGATACTTACTTACTTAAGGATCTAACGTTAATACTATCCACCACCATTTATTATATAATGTAAAATTATTTGATTAACTTTTTTCTGCATGTGGCCAATTAATAAAAAGCAAAATTACAATATCACATAGCAAAAGTTATTAAATAGTACCTATACGATAAGAAACATAAGGATATTTCGAAACTATGTAAGCTACATTAACAATCAATAAAATTACACAACATAAAAGAATAATTAATGTCTAAATTAAGTAAGAAAAATAAGTTTAATGCATAAAGTATAAAGGATATTTTTAAGCTATTTAAGGTACATAAACAATCAAAATATTTACATATTCTATCAGTACAAAATAACAGAATAACTATGTCTAAATTAAGTATGAAGAAGCCATTTAAGCTAAATAAACAATCAACATATTTACAAATTCTATCACAGAATAACAAAATAATTCTATTTATATTTACAGAGTTCACATAACCACTTTCCTTTAGGATTTTTTTTAATTGTAGGCATGCTGAATGGTAACATTTTATTCTACATTTTCTGTCAGAACATTTTACCATTTGTTCGCCGTCGTCTGGTTTCGTACAGTGACACCATCCATAATCAAAATAGGTACATAACATTGTAACATAATTCACAAAAATACAAACCTCTTCATCATTAGTGCCTATTACGATGTCACTGGAAATTGAACCAACACCTATAGCTCGCATGTCCATGGGGATGTCATCTGAACTTGGACCAGCACTCGTGATGGCATATCCATGGCGATGTCACTAGAGTCCCTGTATATAAACTATATACAGGGTCTCTAGATGTCACTATAACTTGAATCCAAACCAGTGGTCATAGATGGCATTTCAATTTGTTGTTTTTCTTTTGGCTCAGTGAAATACTTGGCATAGAGCTCAGGAAAAACAACTTTTCTGTGAAATTGCAATGCAATAGCACTTTTTCATTCCAAAAATCAATGTCAAAATTGACTCTTTCTACAAAGAAATCTTTTCTGCTAGACAAGACAAAAACGCAAAACGTTGTCCTGGTCAAAGCCATCTGCATTTGAATTTGAAAAAAATATGGATGCCTTTTGTCCAATTTTAGCTCCGTTTTTGTGCTTCACTAACTGACTTATCTTTAGCACAGTATGGGCACTTCACCTCAACACATCCGTTTCCGCATATATTACAATTTAAAATGCTATCTGGCATTGCAGCAAATGAGTTGGGGTGAAGTGTCTTATGATGTTTCTCAAAACCACCAAGAGCAATTTTTTCGTGGTCACATCCATATATTCCTACAAAATTTAACAGTTACATAGAGTTTATAAATGACTCACCAGCTTTGAAAGTACGTTTATACAAGTGAGGATAACACAGCCTTTTCAAACGGGAGACAGAGGGCTTTTCGATTCATGTAGGTACTACAGACGGCCTGAAAATTGGAAGCTGTGATACCTCAAAATAAAAACAGTTCAGAACTGAAATGCCCCCTTCAGATCTATAGCCCTGTAGAAACTGCAGAACTTCAGCCCTGGTCAAATTTGGAATGGGTCGACTTGGCTTTGAGGACCTATTTTTACAGTCGGTTTTGTTGTGTTTTGTGGGAAAGTCAACATCTTCAATGTTCTTACAAAAGTGCTTCTTTGACTTCGGACCTGTCCAATATGCGAGGACATCCGTCACTGATTCTGGTGGCAAATTCAAGGGCAAAAAGTATTGCAGCTATGTTTAATGTTCTTTTATCGCTTTTGTGAAAATACTTAGTTTTACCTTTGGTTAGGTCACCCAGATGTAAACAAACCGATCGGCACCACTCGGGTCAGAATATGCAGGGTTGCCAGACTAAATGCATGCGCGTTTTCAAGTGTTACGTACTAACGATTATAAAATTACAAGTCTCGCCCAATAAAGAGTTTCACGTTTCGTGCAATAGGAGACTTCTAGTTTTTGTTTTCTCCATCTTATTAGTGTAAGCTTGTAGGGTTTTCTATTCATGTTCACAACCATAAACTGTAGCCGTCGTCTTAAAGCGAGTTACTAAGGGATAACATACTGAACGTATCAAGGACAGGAATGGTTTTTCCAGTTTTGTTCTGTGAACGCCTTTAAATTTTGAAGCCGTAATTCGACAAGCTCTGTATTGGTACCACGCAGCAGAATTTGCTTGCTTATTAGTATCATTTTCGAGTTTGCGGCATTCTTCGATGGACATGCTCATATCTAACTCGGAACCTAAAATACAACATTTTTAGATAGTATCATTCTTACGTAGAGCAAGATTGAAATGAAAAAGCATGTTTGTTAACTATTTTGTGACATCGGTCATAAGTTGCCATAACAGCATGATTTACCTGTTGGGTTTAAGGAATTTGCAGGAGCGCACCGTGATTCGATTATCTTCTAGGAATTTCTTAACTTCTTCATTACTAACTGTAGGTTAAACTTGAGTCAGAAATATGAAAGAACAATGCTCAATGCACACTACTTGCGTTTTTGTTTATTCAAAGTACGAGTTACTTCTTTTGCCCACTTGCATTCATGGATGGCTTTTTCTGCATGAAGTTTTTTGATTTGCTGCTGTCGTCGTTGCCGCTCTCCGATATGATTTACCAGCTTGTTTCATTTTACTGGGCGAAGAGGCCAAGCATAAAAATGTTCAGAAATATAGGTTATGTAGCGATGATGTAGCGTTAACGTTGGAGTCGTTTTTACACTATGTTAAACGTACTGCTTGGATTTCGTTGGTTGGTTGCGTTCAATAAGCAGATATGAAAATTAACCAAAGTGGACTTGCCTTCGAAGCTGAGTCAATAGTTTTAAAAAACACAAGAAATATGCAGAATAAATAATTGTTTTCTGTGATAATATCGCTAATAAAAGTTAAGGGAAGTTTGTTTACAAAAACCCGAAAATAGAAATAAACGAATGCAACCGTGGTACTTTTAGTTGTGTAAACACGGCTCTTAGTCTTCTGCATTATTATAAGTGATGATGATGATGATGATGATGATGATGATGGTAGAGACCAGATTCGTGACCTAAGTAGCTGAACTTGATAAATAAAACACAGCAGAGGTTCAATACATTTATTGTAATCATCATTACTTCTCAACAATAAAAGGTGCGGCTGCAGCCGACTTGACAATAATCTACCCCCGGTGTTTACCTGTACAGACTAGGGAAACTGCAGAAAACCTAGTCAGGGTAGTATAACTTGTAAGAAAGCTTGTCGGGGAAATTACGCACTCGTGCACGCGTTAAATCAGTAAAACCCCCAAAAAGTGATCATTACTGCAAGAACACCGACGGGGACAAAAGGGAAATCGGGGGCGCCTAGCTTAGCCAAAGCGCTCGACCGAAGGAAATCATTCGGTAATTCCCAGGACTGGTGAACTGTACCTAGTACGTATTTGAATTGAAAACCCCAAAGACTTTCGTATAATCCGCGGATCACGCAGCTCGGAAAATACGTGCTGATTCGGACAGCGTGACGGCAACAATAATCATCTCCCAACTTCAGCAACGCGTCTGTATTTATAACCAAACCACACGTGTGAACAACTGAAGGTTTCTTCCTACCCCGGAAAGTAATTAAGCTTGACCCCGGAAATTCTATAAACACGATTTACACTTCCAGGAATGAAAACGAATAGCTAAAGTTGTAAAACTCCGAAAACCTCTACTAACAAGAAACAACATACTACAATCAACATCAATAAGCATTCGCGATCCTAACATAAATCAAACAGATTTCGGACCCCACATCAAACGGCCATACGCGGAACTAATAAAATCAAAACCGCGAAGCGGAAATAAAAACAAAAAACACAACAATTAAAACGTGCCGCGACTACACGTGGCTAGGAGGATTGACCTAAATTAAAGCAACAATTCAAATACATGTCAGAGCTTAGGGGTAGTTCAGGGCGTAACCACTTCGATTTTACACATTAAGTCCGATAAGCACAGTTTATAGGTTGAAAACTAAAATAACCAATAAATAGCCCGCAATGGCGAAATGAACATAACTAATAATAAGGGTTGGAACGGTAATGGTCCGGCGCCCGCAACTTCGTCCAACACCTTTGCTTTTCTATACAAGAATGCCCTGATCTCGGCAGCGTTACTCATTCCCATATTGTTTGGGTCTTGCAGGCGCCGTTCCATTCTATAGGAAATTACCTATCGCGTTCCTTCTGTGAACTCATAAACAAAACAGTTCAAACGAAACATAACATAACTAGAAAACATAACTCATAGGCGGAGACATTAGTCCAAATATCTTCGGCGCCGACATACATAAACGGAACGAAATTTAAAACTAACAGAATCATTTGAATTAAATAACTTAAATAGTTTTACAGTAAAATAACTATGTAAATTAAAACTCGTAATATTTAAAAATAAAGGCGGCCCAGGGCCGGGCTATCACAATACATTGTTTTTTAAAATCTGTAGATAATTAATTTTCTACCATTAATGGTGCGGCACTAACACCCCATGAAGGAGTATACCCTACAAGGTGGAAGGTTAGAGCTCCCATATCCTTGTTTTACACATCCGGTTGTCGCGTGCCAAATTAATGACACGTGGTGGTGTGATGAGCACCACGCATTACACAACCGCATTATTACGCCTTGTGTTAGACGGGTGTTTACGTGTGTTATATTAAAATTCAATTTTCCTTACTTTTGAAATGTGTCAAGATGGTGGATGCAACTCACCCATGACCACAAAGCGGCAACGGGGTGCAAACAGTGCAGATTCGAGAATTCCTTGGCCCAGTGGCGGAAGCAGGCAGTTAAATGTAAAAGAACATAAACTTACTGACCTGTAAATCTCATCGATGATAATAATTGTACTCACCGAGGGTGGCCGCCCCCCTGGCCGCTCCGTACTCCTGGCAGTGGCATCACAATGCTGGGCCTTACATCCGTCAGCCTCAACCCTTTGGCACCTCATTGCCGCCTTCACTGGTTGAGTTAGCTGTCGGTACTTTTCGCTAATACTGCCCAATAGTAATCCACTAGATTAACTATTGTTACAACCCGTACAGAGTCGGCAATAACTCGTAGTATACTGATCTTTCACAGTACAGTAATTACCGTAAATCTTGCTAGGCTACTGCCCATCATGGAACTACGTGCTTCCGGGCTCATTATCATTACGGAACTACGTGCTTCCGAGTGTGGAACTACGTGTTTCCACAGACCAGTGTGCGGACTACGTGCTCCAGCGGGGTCCAACCCTTTGATGATCAAATAATCGACTAGCACAGCAAGAACCTCTGACGTTTATCATTTGCTGTAATTGCCAAAACTCTACCAAGCATCATTCTACTAACTACGATAGTACGTACATTCTACTCTAGCTAAATTAATGCAGTATCTAATAATATGCCTAGCTACCCTCGCAGCTTCGCCTCGCCTTATTGCAACTTATCACAATATAATTACTTGTTTCGCATATAATCGCTTACGCCAAGAAATAATTACGCACAACAGCACACTTTCACTCACACGTCGCGCCTCTGTGGCAACCCCAAACGTTCTCTTTATTTTAGAATTTCATTTCTACCCGAGCCCCGAAAAACTGACCGCGAACCAATGCCTAATACATCCGTCAAAATTATATTACATTCCAGGGCTCAAAACATTCCAGGCGTGGCAAACGTAGTAATTAAAACTTAAAAATAATGCACCCCAAAACCATCAAATATTTCATCCCTAACACTTGTTCTTATAAACGCACCATTACCATTACCATAACCACCAGGGCCACCGTTGCACTAGAAAAAATATTTATTTGAAAAATGTAAACACATAATGACATGGATCAAACGTAGAAAGTAATATTTGATCTACGAATTGTTTTATTAAAAACTATAATAAAATTGTTGATTACTACAAAATAATTTACAGTGCAAGAGGCTATAAAACAGATATGAATTTTATTACTTTTAAAAATATTTTAAACACATGGTAAAAACGTACACCTTCCCATGCACTAAACAGGAGATATGTAACCCACAAAAGAATCTGTATTATGTGGACCAAAGAGCATATAATGAGAAGAGACTCAGCGCTAGGCAGTATTAGCGTATAGCTTAAAATCTCCCGCCCGCTAGGCTCCCAGGTCTTATCCCTCTGGCAGGAGGGATCCCAGTTAAACAGCTGAGAGCAAAACCATAATTCTAGAATTCGTTGGTTTAAACTAAAGTGCGGTGTTGCCAAGGTTGACACAACCTTCGAACGAAAGTAACTTGAGTTACGAAACGCAGACAAAATTTCCCATTGTCTCTTAGCCAAAACAGAGTCGGGCGCTCACCCACATAAAGTGTCAGATTTCACAGGCCTCACAAAATCAGCTATATTAGTTTTGTCAGCATTATAGTATATCGAGTGATCAAGTAAATATCAGCTCTAGTTTACTGTAGTTTCATAATTGCGTGCATAATTTCGAAAAATGTTTTTAATTGTGAGAAATTAAAAACACCGTAAACTCAATAAAACATTTATTATTTCAATCGCTCCCTCAGCTGACCTCCTCCGTTTGTTTACAGCTTCTTAAAATCTAACACATTTCGGATCATTGGCAAATCTGGGCTAGATTTAACCCGTCCGACAACAAAAGACATCCAACCCAACGGCTCTTAAAGCTAAGGGTCGAGTTATTTATGGCCGTTTACTACTGTGCGTAAAAGAAACGTCATTATACACAAATAAGCTACTAAATGATCTTAAATATTATAACAGCATTATTTTTTGACTTAGGTAATTCCAAAAAGCCACCCCTATCTACATCATTTATCATTATTTTCAAATCAGATATACTGGAGCTAGAGTTCGTATGATATCAATTTGATATTCAGCAAAAAAAATCGAGGCACTGCTAAATAAATATGACCGCTAGACGATTATTTTAAAGGCGGCACATTCCATGCAAAATGAACGGTGTATTTTGTTTTCTTTGTCAACGATCGTGTTTGCCGCATCGCCACACGTGCAACCACACGTGCAAGACTACTATAGGAAATTCAATTCAAGTTATAAACAAGTTATTCTGTACAATTAAAATTTATTTTTAGTTAATAATATCTCGAATAAAATCTGTGGAACATCGTAAAATGAAGCATTCATTTCACTGTAGCCTGCCTTATTGAGATGACAAAATTCGAAGTTTATTTTTAGAATTATTATAATGTACCTTTTGAATTATATTTTTGTGAATTCTGTTAATCATAATTTTAATAAAAAGAGAAATGACATAATGTAAATGAGTTTCGCAGGTTAAATTTCTAAAATCTTTCATAATTGTTATACATTCTTTTTGTATATTTACAGTTACACTGTTACACAATTTATGATTTTCATAAAATGTGGAAAATTGTTTTATCAAAATACTTATAAAAGCATTAAATTCGTTAGATGGTCGTTTTAAATATTTTATGTGACTAACATTATATAATCTTTAGCCAAAATAAATGCTTCATTTTCTTCTAATGGCTCCTCTAGACATTTTAAAAGTACATCTGCAGAATAATTACATTTAAATTTGTTTAGTACAGAATTTGCTAAATACCCAGCCACGTAAGTATTTGTACTAGTTTGTAACGAAGCTGGGGAATCGTCTAAAACTACATCTTGCACTTGACTGTCTTTATCTTCCAAGCACTCATTTTGTAATACATTACGAGATCCTTTAAACATAATAATTTGTATATAAATATTTTCAATACAAGTCAGAGAATACTATACCTTCTAAATCTGTCGTTACTGAGGCATTGTTTACGACTTCTACATCACCACTAAAATCTAAACAACAACATCCAAATATACCGAAAATTTTAATAAGGTTTACCCACGTGGTACGTATGAAGATTCTAGAGCATTTTTTAAATTGCTCAATTCTAAGTGCTCCATGTCTTCATCGACTTCGCAATTGCTTGCGTTGATGTCTTTTTGAAGCCTTATGAACATATTGTGTTGCATCGAAATTCTGAATTGCTGAACAGTTGGAAATGGATTGTATCCGGCTCTGCTACGAATTACAGAAAAAAAGTTTTCAATAGGATCCTGATTTAAATGTGAAGTAAGTAAATATTTGATGTCTTCTTTTTTCAAATCCTCCCAAAGTGATAGTATTCCAGTAATTGTCCAAATAAATCCATCAATGCAGTAGACATTAGACTTTATTTTCGAATTCTGCGACGTAAGTTTTATATTTTGAAATAACTCTTTACCTTCTTTTAGAATATTTTCAGGGTTGTTATTAAATACTGATAACGGACGTTTATTTTTGTTGCGATCTAGGAAGTGTCTGCTATTTAGTCCATCAAAAATGTTATTCATATTTGCAATGAATTTCGCAGTATCTGTAGCAGAATCGTTAGTAATCTGGTTTAATTTCACTGCAGTTTGTAAAGAGATCAAAGTTGGCCGAGGATTTTGAAATTTGGTATAAGGGCCTAAATGTTGATTCTAAACAACTTTTCTTAATAACTTTTTGTCGTATTTACTACATAAAAGGCACGCTAATCTACAGAAAAATAAATTTTTTAATAATTTCCAAGGCATACTTGATTTTTTGGAATTGTCAGGGAAAAATTCGAACGCGGCTACCTATTTTGTTCATGCGGAAACCCAAAACGCTCGGCGAGCGGCAAAGTGATGAAAACGCACGCTCAGCGGCAAATGTCAACTTTCTGTTGTCAAATGACAGTGAGAAAAGTCTACTTTCGATGTCAGTCGTCGAAAAAGGTAATACAACCCACCTAACACTGCAATACAAACGTTTAGGTTCATTACTAGTGGGCAATGATCAACTTTATTTTAGTATAAACTGTCAAATTGGTAGTCTATATTTTGCGGTAATTAAATATTTAAAGGAATTTTTTAGAACATGTAATTGGATAAAGAAAAATTTACAGGATTTTTGTAACAGTAACTCATTAACAGTAGTAGATTATAGTTTCTTGAAGCCATTTAAATATACCGGGTGTCCGTTCTCAAAGTCGAACATAGGCGATTAATATTGTATTGAACGTTTTTGCCGATTCCTGCTCGCCAATTCAACTTACAGGGAAGGTAATGGTATCAATGGGAAGATAAAAATGATACCAATAATAATATTCAAGATGCGATTTTTATTTTAAAATATTAATTTAAAGCTTGGGAATTTTTAAATATGCCATGCCTTGATTTTCAAGTTCGGCAGCATTTGTCAAAAAAATTGGTAATTAGTTGACGTAAATCAGGTATTTTCTGTCAACGTCTGTTAAAATTATCTACAGAAAAATGAATTATTTTAATGAAGAATGAGTGAATGCTCTAATGTTAATTACCTATGTTCGACTTTGAGAATGGACACCCGGTATATTAATTAGAATTGAAAAATATTTCTCCTAAAAAGCGCATTGCATAAAAAACGTAAAAATTATGCAAAGATAATACTTTTCGGTAAATAATAAAAACTCTGAGATTTTTTTAGAGTGTGTTATTTTTAGCTAACTGAACAATCTCAAAGCCAGAAAACACCTATTTTTTAACTTTAGCTAAAAAGTAATTTTTAAATTTTTTAAATATTTTCAAAATTTCACATACAAAGGCTTAATATTAAAATTAATTTTTTTATGTGAACCAAAGAGCAATGCTCTTTGATGTGAACACTTTAAAGATTTATAATTGGGAAAAATAATATAAAATGTTAATTACTTCTTAAATTTTTTATTATTTACCGAAAAGTATGTTTGCATAATTTTTAGGTTTTCCATGCAAGGCGTTTTTTAAGTGGAATATTTTTCCATTCTAATTAATACCTATTTAAATGGCTTCTAGAAACTTTAATCTAGCCCTGTTAATGAATTGCTGTAACAAAAATCCGTAAATGTTCTTTTACAGTTGTCCAAATAAAGAGATTTGTCTTTGTCCAATTACATGTTCTAAAAATCTCCTTATTTAGACAACTGTAAAAGAACATTTACAGAATTTTTGTAACTAAAATTCATTAACACGGCTAGATTAGAGTTTCCGTCGGCGGTACACCAAATGCAAGCATACATAAAAATAATATCTGCATTGATTACCTGCGCCTCAATAAAAGCCGAAACGGGCCATTATACCATGCACCGAAGTTTTTTAATTTATTACCTCCGGATATTCGAATGATACCGATTAATAAATTTAAAATAACAATAAAATCGTTCTTGTTAAAACACGCTTTTTACAACGAAGAATTTTGCGCGCGCATTGGCGACCTTATTGAAATCTTACTTAATTTCGGAAAAATGCCTTTTCGGATTTTAACAAATTCGAATATCTGGATTGTAAAATTCCTTGAAGTTTGCCTATCCGTACGACCAAAGAGCATATATGCTCTTTGGTACGACCTTAAAATACGGCAGCAACAAATCTGGCAACATGGGCAATTTATCTTCGCGCTCGAGTCACTTGAGGGTTGAGCCGCTGGTTTCAGGTAGAAAACCTAAAATAACGTTTGGTTTCTCCACATTTTAATTCGAGAAAAGTGGTATGCAACCCAATTAACAAGCAATACGTTTACAGCCATAAGCTTGCGCCTCTTCTCATTATATGCTCTTTGCTGGAACGCTAACCGAACAGCGGGCGACGGGCAGTTGCTAAAATGCGGCATTTCGACTGCGTGCTACTGGAAAAATAATTTCTAAGTTTTCAAATATTTTCCTTGAATGAAAAAAAAATGGATTTTTTTTATTTTCGCGCAAAAATATTCTTTGAAGCAACAGAGTAATGGCAATTGGTATAAAAATTTCCTTTTTTCTAAAATGGAGAGGGGTGGGGGTGCTGCTCTTACACATATCAGCGAATCTAATTTTTTTTGCAGATTTGTGTTCCCATTCTGCACTGAGGAAAACAGTGAAACCTCCAGCTTCCTATCTTTTTTAGTTTATTAATTAGAGCGGTATGAAGTTTCACACTTCAAAGCTTCGTAGAGGGCGTCACAGGAAAATTAAGACATTCTTCAATTAACGACAAAACGATACCCCCTTTCGAAGTATATCGGCATATGAAGTTAAAAAATTCAGTTTTTGAGAAATAATTTTTTGAAAATTTCCAAAATTTTGAAAATTAGTAATTAAGGCCCCTTACGATTTTTCAAAACATTTTTTATATCACATCGTTCTACCCTTCATATACTATTTAAAAAATAAAATTCATTTCGATCGATGCTATCGTTTTTGGGTAGTACCTATTTGGGCGTTAAACGGAAAATTTTCAAACAATCATGGCGACCTTAATTTTAAAGCTAGAAAGGTCGGCAAAAAACTAATCGATTTGTCTTATGACCCTCTATCTTTATTCGTGCCAAGATTTTCAAACTGGTAATTATACAAAAAATTATACCAAAAACATGCCTAACTACCGCTTCTGGTTTCTAATATTTTTCAAAACCTTATTCTCGATGCACAATTGTGATATACCCTTCATTTAAAATTTCATTAAACTAGGACCAGCCGTTTGCAAATGAATCGGATACGAATGCACCCACCCACATACAGACAGACAGTTTCTAAAAACCACTTTTTTTGGTTTTTTGAGCCTTAAAACGCGTATTTCCGTTAAAACCTCGAATTCGAAAATTTTTATGAAATCAATACGAGCCCTAACCACTATATATTCGGCCATTCCAATAATTTTATTTCCTTCACGTAAAAACAGAGTTTTATGATTGAACAAAAACAACTAAGGTACAACATTTTCTTTTCGTTAAAACATGACAATCCTTAATGTTTTTATTTTTGTAAACTTTAACAAGTTCAGCAAATTAGAAGTTTAACAATCACTATCAACAACTAAATATTCCGCCAACACTGCTGCTGGATCCAAATTATTATTAAATCTGTATATTAATCAAGTTACGTTGGCTTAGCAGAAAAACAAGTGATAGTTTGTTGTGTTCAATTAATTCGCTTGGCAGCAGCTTGTTTACAGATGCAATTTGAGATTATTTTGGTGAATAATGACGCGAGGTGTAGCAACCCCCAAAAAAGTTCGTGATTTAATAATAAAAATGTTTTGTGGGGGCTTATAAGTTTGTTAACGTTGTTCAACTTTTCAAAAATAAAAACCTAAAAAATTTAGAAGATATTTAATAATCTTTTTAAAGGAAAAGCAAATGCGGTGCTTTAATTGTTCTCCGTCCACTCATAGAATCCTGTTTTAACGTTATTAGAGTAAAATTATTGAAATGGTCGAATATATAGTGGTTAGGGCTCGTACTTTCCTATATCTATAGTATGGGAAAGTAAAATTAGTCTATTGCATGGATTAAAAGTAAAAAGTACAAAGTACCTAATAAATATTTGAGGTATGAAATATTTTATTGAAATACCGCTGAAACGGGGTTACGCCAACCAGCCAGCAAGCCCTCTGGCACTATTGTATGTGGCCGGTTGGCACAGTTTAATGAAAGTTGACAAGTATAAAGTAGGTCAAGGAAGGTGCCATAGGGGTGGTATATGTTTGGTTTAAAGGGGCATACTAGAGGCCCTACCAAGAATGTGAAGTTTTAGCCCTCTGGCACTATTGTAAGTGGCCGGTTGGCACAGTTCAATAAAAACTCACAAGTATAAGGTAGGTCAAGGGGGGGCGGGGTGTCATAGGGGTGAGATATATATGTATGGAACGAGTACTATAGGGTTACTCTAAATATGAAGTTTTAATCCCATGGCACTGTTGGGGTTGGCACTTTTTTTGTTGGTAGGCAAATTAGCTACACCCGATAAGAATAACCATTTTTCTACCAGGCAACTTCTTTGAAGGTCCCCAGTTCACAGTTTAAAAAAATGAGTGAGTGAGTGAGGCACGGTATTACAATGCACAGTAAAACTGAAGGTAAAGTTAAACTTTACTGGAAGTTTAAACTGTAGGTTATTTCGTTAGCGTATTACAATCTCTTTCCAGCTGCTGGTTAAGTTTACCGTGAAATCGTTTGCGTTGGTAGCACTGTCGACAAAACGCCTAACTTCCAATCTATTTATTTTCTGTCAAACGACGTTCAATTGGCGGTTGGATGTATTAGCGGATGTGTTATATTTGTGGTTGTTTGAAATAAGAGCACATTCCTCTTATATTGTTAATATTTATTAACCATGTTTCTCCAGTAACCATAACTAAATTTACAAAGGAAGTAAATAAAAGAAGGGGAATGTGCCCCAGATTCTGTAGTTTAGCCTTATTATAAAATAACCAAGATACCTATCAGTGGGAAATGCTATAAGATGTTCTATATCATTTAATACTTGTTGGACACTGTTTTTGGATATTCGAAATCTATTAATAAATTCCATATCATTCCAAAATTCAAAATGATTTAACCTCTCTCTAAATATTTATGGTTGACGTGGCATTTCCACTACATTAATTACATCTTCGTCATCGGATAATAAATCTTCAAATATCTCGAATACGTCTTCCATTCTTTCGCGTTTTGTCAACAATACCCGATTTGTCAGGTTAGAATATGCCAGGTTGATGTAAACTGCGGTTTAAACTGTACCGATCGGACGTTTAAGTTTACTGGAAGTTTAAGCGTCGCTCTCTGAAAACTGAAGATTGTAATACGCAGTATTTACGAAATCTGCAGTTTAACTGTCAATCTCCAGTTTAAGCTGATATTGTAATACCGGGCCTGAGTGAGTGAATGAGAGAGAGCGAATGAGAGAGAAAGTGAATGAGAGAGAGAGTGAATGGGAGAGAGAGTGAGGGAGAGAGAGAGAGAACCATTTATAATACAGTGGTGGAGACAAAAAAAAGGACTAACGGACTCAAGGCCTCCAAACTCAGGAACTAACAACGACCGAGGTCCTGCAACGCGGGAGAACAATGGCAAGGCGGATGCGAGTACGAGGAATCCAGTGCAGGGGCCGGGTTTTTAGAACCCTAGTTTTTTCAATGCGATTGAAATTGTTCACGACTTGTAAAACAAAACGGCTCAGTGTAAGGAAGAAAAAGTGTATTCAGTGTCACCGCACTGAAGTTACATACGTATTTGGATACGTTACGGATAGCGATAAGTGCCGTGGTACACTCTCAGACACAAGTTTTTTTAAATTCACAAAATAGCGTGTTTAGGCCGTTTTGGCTTGTTTTGAGGGGATGAGAGTGTAGAATTAGCATTTCTGGTAAGGACTGGACCACGAGCCGCCACCAAGGGCCTTCGGGGGCCTGCAGATGATGGAATAAATGTTCTCAAAAAACACTAAAGATTTTCAAAAAAAAATTTCTCGAGTTACACGACTTCTCCTCTTTAGCCACCATAGCCACATGTTAGAAGACACCTTTCCCTTAGCTACAAGGGTAGTTGCACACTTTCTGGTATTTTATAAGAATTTACATTACTTTTCAGAATGCAAATGATTCAGATTAAAAAGTTAAACAAAAAATGTAGGCTACTGTTATATGAGCTTGCTACATTTTTCCAGCACATTTCGTGTTTCGATTGAAGTTTTTTCATAGCCCTAGTAGAAACTTGAAATTTTTATTGTGCCATATCTGGATTGTGAGTACTGCTTATACAAAGTTTGGAGTATCAGTGTTTTCGTTTCAGGCCAAAAATAATTATAACAATTTTTCAGAAACTACAAGATTCAAAACATCCGCTCTTTAGGCATGCACATTGCGCAAACTGCTGTCCTAACCTCACACTCTAATGTTGACCATTTATATTCTGAATTTAATTTATAGAAACAGCTGTTTGTTTTTAGCTGAAGCTGTAGTATATACAGGGTGTTCCGAAAAATCGTTTACAAATTTTCAGGTATTGGAGAGGAAGGCAAGTGAAGTATTTTTCGCTACGCAACATATGGTCGGAAACGTCTCCTTGTTATTGAAAAAAAATATTTATTACAGATTGCTTTTTATCGTATCGGCGCCGCTGGATTTCTTCCTATGGGGAGATTTAAAAAGCTTAATGTACGTGACTCCAGTGAACACACAGGAGGACCTGGTAGCACGAATTATTGATGTCTGTGGAAGGATCCGGGAATCTCCAGGAATTTTGGCCAGAGTTCGAGCTAACATGGTGCGTCGCTGCCACGCTTGCAACGATGTTGTAGGTCGACAGTTCGAGCAATTATTATGAATGATGGTTGTTAAGTACCACTTTGTTGTTTTTACTTTTGTAACTTACGATAAAAAGCAATCTGTAATAAATATTTTTTTTCAATAACAAGGAGACGTTTCCGACCATATGTTGCGGAACGAAAATTTCTCACTTGCCTTCCTCTCCAATCCCTGAAAATTTGTAAACGATTTTTCGGAACAACCTGTATAATAATATCAGAAAAACAGTACATTTGAGGTAAGATTGTGTTGTTATTCTACTCATAATAAAGAGCATGATATGCATAACCTCATTTGCCTTCAATGTATGCACTAAAATGCTTTTTTTTACTCCTTAGGTGATGTTGCTGCTTTCCTGTAAATCCATGGTTTGGGGTTGCACCAGTTGCTTGATCCGTAACACTATATCTCCAATGGTATACCAACCCGTTCCTTAGCGTTCGGTGTTCCGAAGAGCGCTTATGCAGTACCTACTACTATTCACCTATTGCTGCGTTATTTTATAGATTTATACGAAATAGCAACGTTGTAATTGTTTACTCTCGAATATGTCTACACGTTGTGTCGAATTCTGTTATAACAATAACAATTTATATAAAATTAACTTTTGATTGCCTTCCGCTGTTGTAAAATAAATTATAGACCTGCTTATGTATTTCTTTTTGTTTTTTTTTTGGAGTTCTGGAGGGGTTAAGGTATATGGAATTAATTAGATTGTCATAGGGGCCAATTGCATGCCTGTTAATGTTTGAATTCAGAAATTGAGATTGTGCCAGATGTTGCATGTAATACTGTATGCCGATGGTCCTCCGATAGTCTTACGGAGAGAATTAAGAAATGTTGTTCCTAGCTAGGTAACTACCAAATGCTCTAAATGTTGACCTCGATATTATTTTATATTCCGTGAATTACCTATAAGTCATAAGCATTAAACAAACTTTTTTTTTTCTTAATGGTTTATAAAATCTCTTCATCTCATCAATTTTGATAGGTTTGAAAGAGGAGTTAAACAAACTATTAAATAGAATCTTTAATGGTGTGAGATGAAAAAACATATATTCAACTCGCTTTGTAATTTGAATAGTAAGTGTTTCTGTAGATATACTGTATCTATAAATCCATAGATAATGGTTGCTATACTGAGGTACTATTTTCTTGATCTGTAGTGCTATTACTTCAATGGTATATTCCCAACAAATTCCTATTGCTTCGAAGAGTATTTTAAGTAACTACAACACTATTATATGAAACACCAATGCTTTAGTTATTTACCCACTTTCAAATGTGGGTATATATAATATATTATCTGGAATGCAGGAAATATTTGTAGGTTCCAATCCAATACAGGATAAACTTTAACAACCGTTTATTACTTAGTATGCAGACAAATAATTAACGAAACAAATAGACTTTGGGCCGGTTGCAGAAAGCAATGTTAAGTCTGGAGCTAACATCGCGTCAAAGTGAACAAAATAGGTTTAGTTAAAAAATATGTCAAACCTCTCCAAGCAGCTAACAAAGTAAGTATTTGGAATAGGCGAGAAACGTTTTAAGAGGAAGGCGGAAATTAGCAACCCATGTAATACAAGGTCCACCCATCATCCCTACATAGTACATACTATATATCTTAATTATGTTTTAGTTTAGCAATTTGGAAAGAAAAGGGACTTAATAAAATGCTGCTTATAACAAAAGTTATTAATGTCGCACTGCTCAAAGAGTTCTTCTACTTAATAATTTATCGTTTTAAACCTCTAAGCTTTTTCAAGAACAAAAAATTATAGAAATCTAGAGCAAAATGGTTTAGTGCAAGAAAGGCAAAGAGGAGAAAGATAGGGAATAATTTTAGCTCTGAAATTTTTTATTAAATTTACACAAAGTCGCTAAGACGAAAACACTTATACAACTATTTACAATTATTACGTGTTTTTTTAAATTTGACGTCAAAGTCAGCGTTGGAAAATTTATTGTGAACATATCACAAAACGTACCTAACCCCATATTATTGTTCTGGCTCAAGCGTTTGTTATAATTGTTTCAGTTACTTAAGTAAATGGAATTGAGACGTTTGAACACTTACGGGGGTTGCACAAAACTTATTTAACTTAACTTTGTTAGTTAATCAAGGAAAACAGTTGACACTCTGTTAACAATATGTCAAGTTTGACAGACTTTTCATTTCTAAACTGCAAAATTAGAGCTTAGTATAGAATTTTGGACCAAAATGAGTATTGAAATGCGTTATTATTTTAGCAATCATCAGCTTGACTGTAATATTTGGCTTCTTAACTATTTATTAACATTAACTGCCGGTCTTATAAAGGTCACTAATCTGACGTTAACTTTAATTCGCTGTTAAAATAAACAAAAGCGTATCAAAACGTCAGTGCTTATGACATTTTATTCATTAGTAAACAAATTTTGATGCGCTTTTGTTTATTTTAACAGCGAATTAAAGTTAACGTCAGATTAGTGGCCTTTATAAGACTGGCTGTTAGCCTTCTTATTAAATTTAACAGTTTGTTAACTATTCAATGATTAACTAACAGAGCGATTAAATAAATTTTGTGCAACCCGCTGTAAATAGGATTTATAACAAACGGTCGAAATGTTTCCCGCCTTCACCCAGGCACTTTCGAACTCTTTGAACAATTCCATTGCTAACATTTATCAACATATTCAGATGGTGATTAAAATCATTATTTTTTCCAATATTCTGTCAGGTCATGTATTGGCTGCTGAAAATGGAGTTCTTTAAATATGGCCACAAAAAGAAATCGCATGGCATGAGGTTGCAGGATAATTGGTGTGTTTCGCCTAATAATCCTGTTGAACAATTCTCGTATCATATTTAAAGTAGTATGTGTTGTGTGCACAGTGACCCCATTGTTGAAAAAAACCAAATCTGAGATCATCGTCATGCTCGTGAAGCTCTTCGAAAAAGGGCTGTCATATCTCTTCTCGGTACCTTTCTGCAGTCACGCATACTGCTACACACAATCGACTCGACGGTCATTACAAACAAGATTCAATTATACGCTACGTTACCAAACACAGACAACCGACAGGTAGAAGAGATTACAGTGAAATGATGTTCTGTAAAGAAAGATTTTGTTTTAGTTAAAATTATTAAAACTTTAAACTGTACTTACGTATTTCAATAACGGAATACACAATTTAAGTCTAAAAATCCACAAAAGCTACGAAATCCAATTAAACGACTACAAATGAGTAATGACAAACGTCAAAACATGGACTCTAGGTTGAAATATGCACACAAATGGTACGCTCGCAATGAACTTTTCAGTGCCGACTCTGATGTCAAATAAACTTGCCACACTGACATAATAACGATTTAATTAATGTTATTAATAAATCATTTTCCGAGGTACTATGCATCTTGCAGCAGGTACCACCAAAATGTTCACTAAAGATATTCAACAGCTCCTTCAAAAATCTTGTCGTGTTTTAAGTGAGCTTCAGTTACCAATTCATACGATATCATTGAACATCTTATAACAAATTCTTGTTTGAATTCCCACATTGCCTGTTCACATTTTGCTACAACTAGGACCACTTGTTATCGTGATACCTTTCCATTCTTTTATGATTTTGTACTACACGAGCATCAAATTCTTGTACAGGTAATTCCAATATTGGAACTGCTGCTTTGTTTCAAATTTTCCATTGTCCTAAAAATATAAATATAGAAAGTAATTCTAAAAGCATCGAGTAATTAAATCACTCACGAAACGTTGTGTTAATTAATGTAAAAACAAATACCTCTTGCATGAGCAAAACCAAAAAGTTGAAAATTAGTGAGGTTATGGTTGATACCACAGAACATTGTTAATTTTGCACACGGCCTCCTGGATTAGTGCGAGACTGACGTGAGGCTCGCACTAATCCAGGAGGCCGTGAATTTGCATAATAGTATTCAGGCTCTCATAGGGCTAGTTTTTACTAGATGGCGTTTAAAACCTAACAATTTATTTCAAGGACATTTTCTGATTTTGTATTTTCTGTGACCATCGTTTCTATGACGGCATTTTCTGACAAAACACTTTTCTGCAATCGCATTTTCTGATGCAATATTTTCTGCGTCAATATATTCTGCGCCAATATATTCTGACACCATATGTGCTTCCTTTCTTGTTCTGTTTGTGAATATGAATCTATCCACAAAAGTTATTTAGTCACACACATGAAATCTCATACAGACAAAAAACCTTATTCTTGTTCACTTTGTGAATATAAATCTATCCACAAGTCATTTAGTCACACATATCAAATTTCATACAGGCAAAAAACCCTTTTCTTGTTCTGTTTGTGACTATAGTACTGCAATAAAACATCATTTAATTAGACATGTGAAATCTCATACAGGCGAAAAACCTTATTCTTGTTCAGTTTGTGAATATAAATCTATCCATAAATGTTATTTAGTCACACACATGAAATATCATACAGGCGAAAAACCCTTTCCTTGTTCTGTTTGTATATATACAACAGCATACAAAAGTAATTTAGTGTCACATATGCGGTCCCACACAGGTAAAAAACCTTATTCATGTTCTGTTTGTGAATATAAATTTGCCGTAAAAAGTCATTTAGTCACATATAAAATTTCATACAGGCGAAAAACCCTTTTCTTGTCTGTTTGTGAATATAAATCTATCCACAAATATTTAGTCACACACATGAAATCTCGTACAGGCAAAAAACCTTATTCTTGTTCAGTTTGTGAATATAAATCTATTCAGAAAAGTCATTTAATCACACACATGAACAGGGCCGAGCCAAGGGTATCTGCCGCCCGGGTGCAAGATATAGTTTGCGCCCCTATAGCGTATAGCTCCTTAGACGTAAATAGTGTTAATTTTAAAATTCTGCGTTGCCTTGATAACTGTAACTTGTTTTAAAAAATAAAAATATATAAAGGTTATTATAAACTTTATTATTTGTATAAATTAAAAAATTAAATATTTAAAACAACTAACATAATGCTTTAATAGTTATAAAACAAAGTATTGCTTAAATTATTTATTATTAGTAACTTAGAAGTTATAAACATGAACTAAAAACTACATAAATTCTAAATTTAAATATCAAAAGCGACTTTTCTTGCTTTTTTAATTGCAAATTCTCGTATTAAATCCGTCATATCTAACGCCTGGCAGATCTCTTCCTCGATGCTTATTACAGCCAAATTTGTAAGTCTGTTCTGGCTCATAGTAGATCTCAAATAGTTTTTAATTATTTTTAATTTTGAAAACGATCTCTCACCATGAGCCACAGTGACAGGCATCGTTAAAAAAATTCGTGGGGCTACAGATAAATTCGGGAAAGTGCTAATTAAATCATTAGCCACAAGGTATTCTAAAGTTTCCTTGGCCGAAGTCGTATTGCTTTTATTATAAATGGACAATATTTCAATTTCATTGCACAAATCAATTGCATTAACATCCATTTGTTTTGTAGATGAATCGGTTAATTTAATTTGTAAATCCATACAACATTTCATTAATTCTTCTTTATCTATAGATAAAGAGCCTAAATTATTTAAAAAGTCAAAATAGGAGTTGCACTCGTTTAACTGTTCAAATCTGTCATTTAATTTTGATATTACTATATCAAGAATATAAAAATAAAAATTGACTTTGAAATTCAACTCTGGTGATTCGATTGATTCATCTCTATGTTCATAATCAAAAAAAACCTTTGCTTTTCTCGGTCTAACCAAGCCTACAGCTGGAAAAACACTTTCGCAGTCTATATCTTCAGCAATTTTTTTTGCCTCATTAAGCATAGCTGTAAAACTACCTTCAGATCGTATTTCAATGAAAAAAATTTGAATTTCTGTCAACATTTTTACAGTTTCTGGTAAAATAATATTAGATTTTTGCATGATTTTGCTTACAGTGTTTATTTTTGATAAAATATTGTACCAAATTACTAGAGAACACACAAATTTATATGATTTTATTTTGAATCGTCTAATGGAAATGCAATATTTTTCAATTGTAATGGCCCCAATTCAAGAATAGACATTTTAATGTTATCTGTTAAAACTTGCGGCCAAAGAGCAGGATCTTTCAATATTTCCATCCCAGCGTCCTCAGCAGCAACCTCGGTTGGTGGTGGTGAATCCGGTGTGTCCTGTGCATCCGCCTCGGATTTATTATTTTCTTGCCCTATTTCTGGATTTTCCATATGCGTGTCCTTGTTCGAATCAAGCTGTTCCTCCACTTGCAGGCTTGTTGATGGTTGTTCGGCTGCAGCCGCCGCGGAAACAAAAAATTTTTTTAAGGAGCCAGCCAGTCCTTTTTTAATTTCGTCTTTTTCGGACTTTCTTTTTCGATACTGAAAGCCGGAAAGTCTCTTTCTGCCATCGGCCATCTGAATTAAGCACAAATAAATTCTAAGGATAGCGAAACAGAAAAATAAGCAGAAAAGTTCAAATGTTTAAAATAATGAAAAATACTTACGTTTTAAAACTTTCAACTTTAAAAAGCACTATATTATTTAGCTCTTGCTTGAAACGTTTAGCCTTTTTATTTCTGCTTAGTTCAGTACAATCTTACTAGCATTCAATCGCAAACTAAACTAACCCCCAATTGCCCTTTTTAAGTTTGTTATCGTATATGCCGGCGGCATGCATGAGCATGAAGCATGTTGCAACAAAGCACAAATACACAATTTACTCATTATTTTTGTGTCTAAAGAGGGCCGCTTAGTCTAGCTGATTTCGCTGATCTATATAGTTTCGTGTTTCATGACGCTGCACCATAGCGACAGAGTGATAACTCGTGTGTCGGTATAATCACCGTGTACAATAGCAAACGGCACCGACGCGACGTGTTTATAATAAAAATAAATTATAAGTAATAAATTATTATTGTATGCTTGCCGCCTTAAAAATGCAACCGTTTCTCTGTATCAAGTTACCTTTATACGAAAAAAAGCCAGACACAAGACTATAACTTGATAAAAAATGTTGCATTTTCTAATGCCGCAAGGCACAAGCATACCTATCTTAAATTTCTTTCATTTTTCATTTTGCCGCCCCAAATAGTTTGCCGCCCGGGTGCTGTGCACGCTTTGCACCCCAGGCACGGCTCGGCTCTGCACATGAAATCTCATACAAACAAAAAACCTTATTCTTGTTCACTTTGTGAATATAAATCTGCCCAGAAAAGTAATTTAGTCACACACATGAAATCTCATACACGCGAAAAACCTTATTCTTGTTTAGTTTGTGAATATAAATCTATTCAGATCAGACACATGAAATCTCATACAGACAAAAAACCTTTTTTTTTTTTTTTAGTTTATTTATTGCCAGTTCAACAAAGTGCATTGTTATTCATGGCACTGATATAAAGTTTACATGTCAGAACACATATCATAAGATACACAACTTAACGCATCAAGTAGTCCTCTAGGATGAATTGCATATTCTTGGGTGTTAGCGGATTAATTGTCTTCGTATTCACTATTGTCGTATAGATCTTGTGGAAGTTTGCGTTGCAATCTTCTGTGTATATTTTTGTGTCCTAGCCGGTAGTGGGCAGCACCTTCACAGTTGTTAATATTAAGTAGGAACTTTTTGGTAGTCTTTCTCAGATATTCTTCAATAGTTGGAATTTTTAACTCGTAATGTAGTTGTGTATTTCGGATATACCAAGGGGCATCAACTGATATCCTTAGGATTTTATTCTGCAGTGTTTGTACTTTGTTGATGTTGGATTTAGAGGCATTGCTCCAAATAACGCAAGCATATGTTGCTAACGGTCGAATTAGCGATTTATAAAGGAGTAGGGAGCAGTCAGTTTTAAGTGATGATTTTCGATTAATTATTGGATATAATTTTGTTAGCCTGGCGTAGCACAAGTTGAGCTTCTTATTAATGTGAAATTTCCACGATACGCGCGTGTCTAAATGTACACCTAAGTATTTCACTGTTTCATTATTGGGATTCCATTGAATGCACGTACCCTTTATCACAATGTTATTAGGATCCTTAATCCTTCTAAGAGCGAATATTTTGGCTTCGCATTTCGTTGGGTTAAGTGCTATCCGTTGAAGCTGGTGGCAGGTCGAGTGTCCGCTTTTGAACCCAAACTGAAATGGTGGAAGAATAGCTGCTTCTTGCAGTTGGTCATTTAGTCTGGAGTAGATTATTCGCTCAAGTATTTTTGAGAGAATATTTAAAAGACTTATTGGTCGATAGTTATTAGGGTTTTTGTTATCTTTTCCTGGCTTGGGAAAGATAACTATGGCATGCTTCCATGCTATTGGAAAGTATCCCTTTCTGAGGCAAGCATTAAACAGTGTCGTCAGGAATGCGAGTACCTTCGTTGTAAGTCGCTTCAGAATTTCATTGGTGATAAGATCACATCCCGGAGACTTTCTTCTGGGTAAGGTGTTAATGATTGCTTTGATTTCATTGGGGGAGGTAGGTTGTATACGGTCAGGAATTGGGAGATGTGATTCAGTGTAGTTTAGGATCGAGTTAGTGAAAGCATAGTTGTTACCGATTGTGGGAGTAAATGTTTGTGCTAGGTGATTAGCGAATAGCGCAGATTTGTCCTCATCCGTATAATAAGTTGTGTTGTTTGTTGTAATTGGGGGTATTTGCTGAGGTTCCTTTAGAACTCTTCTCGTGGCTTTCCACATACCTGGATCTCCAGGTTCTAAATCTTTGATATACCTTTGATATGTTAGAATTTTGTAGTTTTCAAGTTCTCTTTTGATTCGGTGTGCTAGATTATTTAAGACGTTTTTGGTTGTCGGGTTTCAAGTTCTTTGCCAATCACGCAGTACTTTGCTTTTTTGTTTTATTAGCTCAATGATGTAATTTGGCGGTATGTTGTACGTTGCTGGTATTTTCCTATGATTGGTTTGAGTTGTCTGCTGGATGCTGTTTTGTATACTGCTAGTATAGTCATCAACTGCCTGATCAATGTCTTTTCTGGTTTCAAGATTAAGCGGGTGTTTGATATTTTGATCAAGATGTGCTTGAAAGTTTTTCCAGTTGACAACGCCGTTTATTAACTTGGGGTTAGGAGGGTTGCGGTGTGGAGCGCTCAGAAACGTTATCACCACGGGTAGGTGATCGGAGTCGAGTTCTTCGATGGGTGTTTGGTGTATTTCTTTGGTAAAGCATTTTTGTAGGATTATATCAAGGATGTCCGGCTGGTGATCCGCTCGGTAGGGATAGTATGTGTGTTCGGTAGGGGCTAACACTTGGAAATTGTACGAGGCCGAGTAATTAAGGAGTTGAGCTCCTGCAGGATTGGTGGTTCTGCAGCCCCAGGCAGTGTTTTTACTGTTGAGATCTCCAATCACGAGGGTGGGCTCATTGGTATTTAAAAGAATTTGTATGTCGTCGTCTGTAAGTTTTTTATTGGGTTGCTTATATGTACTGATTATGGTCACCTGGTTGTTATTACACAGCGTGATTTTTACTGCAGTCGTTTCTATTGTGGTCTTCTCCATGATTAGTGGGTGATGGGTAATTTGTCTTTTAACTAGTACTGCGACTCCCCCCGAAGCTACTCTAGCATTTCTGTCCCTTCTGTAAATGTAGTATCCAGGTATTTTAAAAACATCCTTTTCAGTAAGATGAGTTTCTGATATGCATGCGATATCAATGCTGTATCTGGCTAGAAATGCAATAAAAATTGAGCGTTGATTTGTTATTCCGTTCGCATTCCAGTTTAGGATTGTTAAGTTTTGTAGTATTTTATGGGCCATTGATAATTAGGAAGTATTGTGTTGATTAAAAATGTTTTAATTTGAGGAAGGAGGGGAGTTATAAAATCAAGAAGGATTTTTATGAGGTTATTTATTATGGGTGAGTCTGTAGCGTTTATTGTTTAGTTTTGTTGTTGATTTGAAGTTGGTTCTTTTGAAGAATTTTTAAGTATGTAAGAATAGCTATGGTTTGGGTTTGTTGTCGCGCTGGGTGTATTCCTGCTGTTGTATCTGTTACTGGGGGTTTGGCTACGTGCTAGGATGTTTCGCTGTTGGTTATAGCTTTTACACCCCCTGTAGTTGGCTGGGTGGTGCTCGTTACAGTTTACGCAGATTGGTGGATCATTGAGGCGTTTTTGACATTCGCTTGTGAGATGGTTGCCCGGGCATTTAACGCACCTAGGGGTAAGATGGCAGTAATTCTTCGTATGGCCAAAACGCTGACATCTGTGGCACTGGGGGAGATCTGTTTTTTGCGTTTCTACTTTGACAATAGAATAAAAGAGTTTATCTAACTTGTAGATTTCTTTTGCTTCGTCGTTGTTAGTAAGATCAACTGCGCAAATGGGTGAAGGTTTTTTATCTTTGTTTAAACGACGAGTTATTTTAATTATAGGATAGTTTTTTAACTCATTCTGAATTTCTTCCGTTGTCAAGGACAGTGGTACATTTTTAATTACCACTGAAATTGGTTTATTATTTGGATTTTGGAAGGTGTGGTACTTTATATCATTAGTTGTATAGCATTTAGTGAGATTTCGATAATCATCCTCATTAGTGAGGTTTATGCAAAGGATGTTTCCATTAAATGAAGTTGTGAAATTATTAGCGACTGTCTTTTTAATATCGTTAGTTACTTCTGTGTATTTTACTTTATCAGCACTATGAAGAAAAATTGGTTGTATTTTTATTTTTGGTGTGTTTGTTAATTGTGTTGATTGTGAGGGGCTCTCGCCCTCGATTTTTTTTCCGATTTCATTGGGGAGATAGTATTTATTTTGTGTTAGTAGGTAATCTGAATCCCACATATACCTTTTTTGCACGTCGTTATGAATTGTTGGCGATATTTGATCTGACTTCTGTTTGGCATCTGAATTTGATGGCTGATTGGCACTTGTATCCATATCCGCATTATTCGTGAGTTGATTGGTATCTTCTAGAGGAACAGAATTTCTTTTATATATTAACGTTGGTTGTTTTATCGTAGAGTTAAGCATGTTTTTCCGCGATTATCACGAACTGTGGGTTTTGAGTGGACCACGGTCGGTTGACCCGGCCGCGGCCAGCTGGCTTGATAATGCACTCACTAGTTGAAGGTAATATTTTATTATTTACTAACTATGTAATGTTATTGTAATTACTGTTAAATATTAAGCACTAAGCAGTAGTAGCACGACTATTCGCGTACGTGGCTCGCGAGAGACTCACAAAAAAAAACTTATTCTTGTTCACTTTGTGAATATAAATCTATGCACAAAAGTCATTTAGTCACACATATCAAATTTCATACAGGCAAAAAACCCTTTTCTTGTTCTGTTTGTGAATATAAATCTATCCACAAAAGTTATTTAGTCACACACATAAAATCTCATACAGACAAAAAACCTTATTCTTGTTCAGTTTGTGAATATAAATCTATCGATAAAAGTAATTTAGTCAGACGTATGAAATCTCATACAGGCAAAAACCTTATTCCTGTTCTGTTTGTGAATATAAATCTGCCCAGAAAAGTAATTTAGTCACACACATGAAATCTCATACAGGCGAAAAACCTTACTCTTGTTCAGTTTGTGAATATAAATCTATCGATAAAAGTAATTTAGTCAGACATATGAAATCTCATACAGGCGAAAAACCTTATTCTTGTTCTGTTTGTGAATATAAATCTGCCCAGAAAAGTAATTTAGTCACACACATGAAATCTCATACAGGCGAAAAACCTTATTCTTGTGCAGTTTGTGAATATAAATCTATCGATAAAAGTAATTTAGTCAGACACATGAAATCTCATACAGGTGGAAAACCTTATTCTTGTGCTGTTTGTAAATATACATCAGCATACAAAGGTAATTTAGTTAAACATATGCGTTCCCACACAGGCAAAACACCTTATTCATGTTCCGTTTGTGTATATAAATCTACCGAGAAAACTAGTTTAGTCATGCATATGAGGACTCATACAGGTGAAATACCTTTTTCTTGTTTTGTTTGTGGCTATGGAACTGCAGTAAAACGTAATTTAGTTAGACATATGCAATCCCATACAGGTGACAAACCCTTTTCTCTTCTGTAAATAGGAATAGGACCGCAGTAAAATCAGCTGCTACCATCGCATAATGTCATGTTACTTAGATGCTTTTCTGATGCCAAACTCAAAATGCACTAAACATGCGGCTGGATTGTAGGTACGAGTACCATTTTATTGACATTTTCACGATCTGAGGCATGCATTGACTGAGCTAACTAGATCGTGTAAAACTCCAGCTTTTCTGCATATAATGATCGACATTCTCTCTGAACACGTCTAATATCTGGAGCTACTAAAATTCTAAATCCTAAATCCTAACCAAACGGATCGCCCCGCAGAATAATCACATATGAATCTCATACAAACGAAAAACACTTTTGTTGTTGTGTTTGTAAATATACAGGGGCATGCTAAATAAAATAATATGGTTCTCTACGACAGTGGTTCTCAACCTTTTTTTTTTCTTGGCGCACCCCCTAGCATGTTAGATGTTTCTCAAGCACCCATAAAAGACCTGTACGTATACATAGTGTAAGTTTTATTTTTGCAAAATAAAAAATCCTCACCATTGTGGGGTTATTTTACAAAAATAATAATAAAATTTACAATAAACACATTTTTTTGTTAATTTAAATTACAAAAATTCTAACAATACTTGTATATAAACAGAAAAAAAAGAAAAAGGAATAAATCTTTACTAAAAGCAACAATTGAGGAAAATAATGCTGCTTACGAGGGCCGTTTTTTTTTCAACCTTCGATGAGCCATAACAAAAAGACAAGTGCATATAAAACAAAGATTTTATTACTAAAATTTATGTACACGTATGGTTACTTTTCTACATAATCACCTTAGAGATTGAGGCATTTGTCGTAGGTACCTGTGGACAAACTTTCCAATACTCTCTGCATAAAATGTTGCCGCCAATGAATTAAAATGAGTCTTAACGTTGTCTTCAAGTTCCTCGTTATTTTGGAAGCGCTGCCCTTTTAGCCACTTCTTCAGTTCAGGGAAAACAAACAAGTCACTCGGCATTAGGTCGGAACTGTATGCCGGGTGATCGAAAATATCTCCTTGAAATTGTTCATGGAACCGGTGGGTTACAGCAGCACTGTACGGGCGTCTCCCCCGGATCCTTGAGCAATATGGGATATTTTCAATCACCTGGAATACAATCCTCACCTAGCATCGAGTGACTTCCATGTTTGCCCTGAACTGAAGAAGTGACTAGGAGAGCAGCGCTTCCAAAATAACGAGGAGCTTCAAGACAACGTTAAGACTCATTTTAAATCATTGGCGGCAACATTTTATGCAGAGAGTATTGGAAAGCTTGTCCACAGGTACAACAAATTCCTCGATTTCCAAAGCTATTATGTCAAAAAGTAACCATAAGTGTACATAACTTTTAGTAATAAAATTATTGTTTTATATACACTTGATTTTTTTTTGTTATTGCCCACCGGAGGTTGAAAAAAAAATGGCCCTCGTATTTTTTGATAAATCAAACCAGAAAAGAAATGGATAACACTAAATTTAATGAAACACTTTTGTGAAATGTTGAGAAGTTTGTTACAATTTCAGAAGGGTTTTGCCGATCCACATATAACCTCGAATGTCCGCATCATTAGGAAAATATTCGTCAAATGACGTTGATAATTGTACAAGATGTTGAACGTTTTGACCTATGCCTAAAGGCTCTTTCCACCTACATTATAATTTTTGTTTTGAATGCCGAAATTTTATCATTTGTTTGTTTATAATAGATAAGAACTAATAATTTTTTGGAAAGTTACCAAAAATTCATTTTAATTCTATTTTACTTTGAGTGAGCGGCACTACGGGGGGCATTTCTTTTCTTTAAGGGGGCCTGTGCTCCTTCAGCCCCCAACCCATAGTTACATGCCTGGAAAGTGAATGAAAAGTTCAATAGTTTATGTACCTATATTTTGGGTTAAGTGTAGCAACAGAGGTAATGTGCCTTATTTGTCACACTTGTTCAAACGATTTTCAGAAGAAATGAATTTTGAAATAGTGAGCACATAATTTTTCAATGCCACGGACAATCTTTATGTAACCTAAAATAATGTTTCTAATTAAATTAAGTTTAAAAAAATATTATCTAGTTAACTAGTATAATGGAAAAATGGGTTGCATAACTTTGTCTGTAGCATTAAAAAATTGAGTATAGCTGTATTATTCAAAAAATATGGGCTTTGCGGAAGGTAGTATAGAAATTGCTAAAAAATATCATAAGAAAAGGTCATTATGCAGCACTGTTAAATTATAGTATGTTACGGTCTTAAACTGACTTTACGACACCGCACCGGCTCATATAACAACGAAACGGCCGACGCGTGCCATAATGGACAAAATCGGGACGAAAGTTCTCCTAAGCCGCTACCCATGCCGCAACAAGATAGGCCGGCTAAGGCATCAGTGGAGCTGGGCGGGTCCTTGACGAGATTACCTAAGGGCAACGGCCAGAGGGTCGGTAAGTAACCGTAAAATAAAGAGGGCGCCACCAAGCCTGTCTTAACCCGAATAACCGGGCTTGGGCGGTTAAACAGGAGCAAAGTATTCAAGATACTCCGTCGATAAAAATTCTCATGAGCTGCAAGCTCAAATAACAATTTCGTGATCGCAAATACTGGAATAGTAATATTGGGACTCTTTGGGCCGCGACTGCGCAATCACCGGACCTACCTACACGCTCTGATCTCTCACGTCTCGCCGTACACCAATATTTACACTGTAGAGGCGCTATCTGAAACAAAGCATGCACAGGTCGAATAGGAATAATACGTCCCTTAATTAAATATGCGTCTATTGGTCGATAACTACATCTGGGCAGCAAATCGTGCCGCCAAGCTTGTGTTATTTCTTACGCTAAGCACCAGCTGATGGACGCGCTATGCTAATAAACAACACACTATGGATGGCCGGCCGTAGTGGGCTCGACACTTTACATATTAGAGTACAGTTTAGAAATACGCACTCCGGAAAAGGGCGCGTTAGTTCGCGATAACAGACGCCGACCTGCAAAGGCAATGGGAGCAGTGTAGCTAGCAGCAAAGCACGACGCCGCACAAATGCGCCACGAATTAATTGAAGGCCTAACTCGTTAGGCAGCGGGGCAGCGTGACTGCAATATTTGACCAGGAAGAGGGGCTAACATAGCCTCACTAAAGTATGCGAATTTGGAATAGGTGCCAGCCCCTGCTACGTCGCCCACGCAGTCGTTGGCTTCGGTTAACACCTGATAAGCAAAGCACAAAGCCCTCGCAAACATAAATAAAGGGCTCGAACAGATTAGGGCGCGCCAGGCTCCCCACGGCTAGGCGTTGATTCCATTTATGTATTAATCGGTACAATATAGCGGAGCGCGCGCACATAAAATTACTGAATTAAAAGTTCGCACAAACGTAACACCAAAACATAGGCGCAAAGTTCTTTAGCTATTTAGGCGATGAAACGCGAAACTCGCGCACATGAAATTACTAGCAGGCTACCAAAGTAGCGTCTTGAAGCATGGTGGCCTCAAGCCGGCACTAAAAGCCGCGACAAGCAAGCAAAGGGCATGCATCCGCCCACACAAAGTTGAGCACAAAAGCAACACCGCTCGCACAAGCGACAGTTAACATCTTTAAATGGTTGTAATTAGAAATACCTTAGTCCGTAGACGGTCTATGAGAGTTGCGTGAAATCAGTTGGTAGAAGGCGACAGTCTGTGGCAGCTAAATCGCCGAAACACGGCATCTGGGGTAAACGGGCTGGAATCCGTCAAGATGGCGGCGTTAGGACGCTCTCCTGAGAGCACACTTACGGCGGCAAAGAGGCCTACTTCGTCCTGCCTAGAAAGATCCTCGAAAACAGCGAGTTGAAAAGGGAAAGCCCCCTTTCTCACAAACGCAGAACTGGCCCCGTGAAGCCCATCACACACCCACGCTTTGACGTAAAGACTTGCCACTCACACAATCACACGCGACCTCTTAAAGGCGAAACAGTTTATGGCATATTCGCTGAAACAGCACGGGAAATAGGAAGGCTTTCACAGCAACGGTACTAACAAACAACGGCAATTTACACAACATTCGCTGAAACAGCACGAGACGGGAAAAACAGGCTGGCGTCCCCGCCATGGCGGGAACGCCGGGCCAACACACACTCTGCGACCTCTTCGATTGACGGCCTGCGATCAACACCCCCGAAGCAGCGTTACGACGCCGGAAGTAGCGTGAACCAAAACGGCGTTACCACGTGACCCTCGACAGCCAATGGCGATGCGCCCAATAAAACAAATACGTTCCGGTGACAAAGAGAGCGCGAGGCCTCGCAGTCACAACCGTTCAAAAGGGTGTTCCAAAAGATCCAAGCTCGTCTACATACAGGGTACTCGGAAACGAATGAGCACGAAATGAGCTTGCGTTTGTGGCTAAAAGTTAAAAATAGGTTTTTGATATAACTAAACTGCCCTAAAGGCGTGAAATGTAATTCAAATTACTGCCGACGGCAAAATGGCTTAACAAGTAATAGTGTTGTACCTGGAGTAGGACTTACTCCTTTATAGTTGTTAATGAATAGGAGACTTATAAGTAACATAGCAGTAAGTAATAATTTGTTAGTTTCTAAGGTAGAGAATAAGGAAATAGTCCATGTGAACATTAGTACAGAAACAGGATGTAGCTAAGCATCATGGTAAAACTACTAGAACAAGAAACGAATTTTAGCTTAATCAAAATGTTTCTATAAGAAAAGAGTTGTGTATGAGCCTGCAAAAATTGTAACTAAATGTGACAAACCTAGACTATGCGTGGTGGGAAGATAAGACGGTCAAATTTAATAGTTGAAATAGCTCACATTTGATAATGAAACACAGTTTAGCAATGTCAATTATCTTGATGTGTCTATAGTCGATTTTTACCTACGAGGAACAATTCAAATTTCTCACAACTATAACCTACATATGGAATTGGCTGTTTTACACAGTACTAAGTTGCATATATTTTTTGATACGTGTGTTGACATATCAGCTGTTCGAAGCGTTTACACATCAGTTAGCAGTTTTATGTTCTTATTTAAACATTATAGGTGAAATAATTCAAAATTGCCATCAAATTTTTTTAGTGTATTTTATGATGGTACTTTATAAGAAATACGCCTTTTCAATTACCCCTCCTAGTTTAAAAACGGACTATAGTAATATGTAAGTTGTTAACAGTAAATCTGGGGATGATAATGTTGGACCTATAAACACAAATGGCAACACTGAGATTGACAGCCAATAGAACAAAGCAAGAAATTTGCCAACCTGTGGTATGTCGAGCGTCTGTTCATTGTAAAACAAAAAATGTCACGTCGTAACTTCAGTTGAGAAAAACCCAAAATTATTGTATATCAAAAAAACTTCAAAATGCTTATAATATTGTCAAACTTCCGTCAATACAATTTTAGATTATAATCATAACAGTGAGGACACGTTCAAATTCCAGAACATGCTTCGCTGAGAAATGTTTTCAATCACACTATATGGGGCTTATGTTTTAAATTAAAATAGGAAGTTATGAGTTACCTGGTAACTTAGTTATTGTTAAGACCAGTAGAACTTCAAGGAATGAAAAACTAAGAACATTGTACTATATGTAAACAAGCTTGGTGTTGTATAATAAATTCTTGATAATTATAAGTTTGTGTGTTATTCTTGGCAATTATTAATTATCAGTAGAAATAGTTCGCTTGGCGGCCATCTTGTGCTTCAATTAAATGACCCAATTAAATTGATTGACATGCTCACATATATTAATTAAATTGAACTTTGATTAAACTCCCGATAGTAATTACGTAATTTCGATGGCAATCTTGTTGTATGATGCTCTCTCTGGATCATACTATTACCTGTTGCATTAATTTACACCTGCCATATCTCGACGTGGATCTAACGGAACATATGGAAACAAACAAAGGTGATTTAGTTAGCCAACACACGCCAAATTGCTCGCAACCTCAAGTGCCACAGAAAGAGCTGCAAAGGTCGTCGAGTTCAGATAAGCATAAATATAAATATTCGACAAAAGATATTGGCCCGTTCTTTGTTTACATCGAATGCATCGATGATAATAGAAACGCCGGTCTAATACATCCCATGGTTATAGGTAACAAGGCTTTAGCCAGGAATTCCCTTGGGGGGGGGGGGGAGGTCGAGCTCTGGACCAGACACAATAAGTATTGACAATACATTACATTTCGAAAGAGTCGAAAATATTTTAGTAAATATGTATAAAATGGTGGATTGGCTAAGGCATTTCGGGCAGGGTTTGAACCCCTAACCCCCCCCCCCCTTCGCCTAGCCTACGGCTTTAATAGGTAAATTACTACACTTACGACACGAAAATCTAAAATGTAAGGTAAATAACGAAAAAATATATATCCACAATATTAAACGTATAATGCGTAAAATTGAAGACAAAGTATTACCAACGCAAAGTGTTATCATCTCGATTCGGGGGATACTTTTACCACAGTGCGTTTATATACACAGAGTAAGATGTCTTTGTGAACCGTGTGTCCAAAGAGTCTTGCAATGTTTTAAATGTTTGGGATTTGGTCATTTTAGCAGACAATGTAAAGGTAATGCCAGACGTAGTCGTTGCAGTAAAGATCATGATGTCAGTGCATGCGATTTGACTGACCACTAAGTTTGCTTTCATTGCAAAGGCCATCATTTAGCCACTGACCACAAAAAATTGATATCTCAAGAGAGAGTAAAAGCAAGCCAGGGGGCCTGATACCCCATAATCCATACCCTCCCCAATATCACAGAATTTATCTTGAAAATAGTCAAAGTAATTCACAAAATTACATTCAAAAGATATATAATATTGTTAACGCAATAGTTGAAGAAATTAATTTAGAAAATAGTAAACTATCCAAATCTGAATGAGAAGAGGTTATCAAAAATAAATGTAAAAGTCAACAATTTTCTTTAAATATCAATAATTACGAATAGATACAACTATAGGCATCTTAAAATAATGCAGTGGAATGCTAGATCAGTATTAGCGAATCGTATATTGTTTCCGCTACGCTGATTGAATTTGTGCCAGCCTTCGATTTGCTTAGTTCCGGAATTATTCTTGCAGTCGTCAAATTCGCACCTTGGAACATAAACTTTATATTATTGCAGAACCAGGTTGTTTCTTGACAGGAGATGGAACTTCTTGGTTGCGATAAGATGTAGCGGGAATGGTCAGGCCTTACCACCCCTTTAAAGACAATCGTAGCCTTCGTCCGTCGTTACAAATGAACATACTTTAATAGTTAATAGTATATTGATTTAAATAATAAATACAGAACCTTATGTATGATTGAATGTGTGTCGAGTTTTTTCAACCTACTATTAACATAGACAAAAAACACGATAGTATGCAATTAATGTAGCGTAATTATACAAAGTGGTCGCAATATGACCCAGTGCAAGTCTTAAAACGCAACGGTTGGCGAAACGCTTCCTATAGTAATTGCAACTTGACCCAGTAACTTAATTCAAACTGTCGAGTCTTGTTGACAAACAACTTATCTAGCACACGTTGAACTAGTTTCCGTATCTTAATTACATGCACTTTTGTTACATCATTCCACTTAGTTTTACATCTTTTTCTTAATCCATGGTCAAACATAAGTTTGAACATCTATCATTAAAAGTATTTATAAATTCAGAAGCGGTAGATATTGTAGGTTTGCAAGAAACGTGGTTCAAATGTAATCTCAATATGACGTTCAACGGCTTTGTGTGTGTACGGAAACATCGCTTTGATGGAAAAGGTGGTGTTGCTATATTAGTAGCAAAACATTTATTATACAGAGAAAATGTAATAAATAACAATTTCAACAGCAATATAGAATTATGTGCTATAAAAGCTAAAACTAAAAATTATTGGTTAAACATTGTTTCTATTTACCGCCCGCCTAATATCAAAGTAACAATATCCGATTGGGATGACATATTTAGTCAATTTTCAAGCAGCAAAACAATAATTTGTGGGGACTTCAATGTTCATCATGTATTATGGGGCTCCCCCCAAACAAATGTAACCGGTACACATTTAGTTGATGCAGCAGATACGACTAACTTCACAATAATTAATGAACAAAAACCAACCAGATTAAATAGACACAGCGATCAACTATCATCAGTTGACATCACATTAGTATCGGCCGACCTAGCATTATCTGCAACTTGGAGTTTATGTGAAGATAGCCTTGGTAGCGATCATTTTCCAATTCTAATAAATATTAATAACTCCTTTGTTGATTCTACTGTTATATTTCCCTCGTGCAAACGGAAAGATGCAGACGCAGATTGGAATCGTTTTAGAAATGCCTTAGATACAACTTTAAACCAAATAGATTACGATTCTATGAACATAAATGATAAAATAGATTGTTTTTATGAGGCAATCAACCATGCAGCAACCTTATTCATACCACTAAAGAGGCCATTTAAACCTAAGTCCCAAGCAACACATCTGGTGGGACGGTAAATGCTCAGCAGCTTTCAATGCCCGGAAAACACAATTAATAAGTATATAGCTTATTCGATTGATAACGTTGTTGAATGTCAACGAGTTATGGCCGAAACCCGAAGACTGTTTAAAAACAAAGCCAAAAATAACTGGATTCAATACTGTAATAAAATCAATAAAGGTGCCCTTATTTTAGAAATTTGACGTCAAATTAGAGCAGTTGCAAAACGTAATATTGCAAGGCCAATAGTACCTATGGAAATTGCCAATTTGGTTTTAAACCAGCTAGCCCCTCCATATGTAGAAAGAGAAACCAAGAACATAATAGCTGATAACGTTAACAGACAACTTTTTCACTAATTCCTTCAACTTGGAAGAACTTGACAGCCCAATTAAAAGCACAAGTACGACTCCTGGCATAGATAATATAGCGTATCCCATGATACAAAACATATCTTGCAAAGCTAAACTCCTACTAGATATATTGCAATGACCCTTTACGTATAATAATTGTATGTTTATAATTAATGTAATAAATAAAAAGAGTCACCACACAATATTTAATTTAGTTCCACCACTTGCAAAATCAAACTAACTGATTAATTTATTTCGTTGGGTACGCCAAAATTGAGAATTACTCTTATGGTAGTTTGCCCTTTATCTAATCCATTCATCTGATTTAATAACTTCGCTAGCTCAATTTTAAACAACAGAGACATGAAAATAAAACTCAAAATCTCAGGTTTAGGTTCCAGAATTTTTATAGTTAAAAATTTTACGGTACGCCTCTGAAAAGTAGGCAGATTGAACTGAAATGTAGCCGTAATGTGCCGTTGTTAAACTGAAATGTCAATTCTATCACACCAAGTTCTAGTTATCTCAGCTCGCGTGTGAAATTGATTTATAAAGCAACCAAATGAACAAGTTTTACGGTAAGATTTTTAATAATTGCCTTCAAGTGGCGTCTATGCATTCTTTTGTTTTGCAGGTTGTTATTGGTGCATTCTTAAAAAGGACGCCGTATTTGCATTTGTTTCTTGGTGCCTCCAACTGACGATTTTAATTGAAAATCCTGGGAAAATACCTCGCCATCCACAAGAACCTTTATGATTTTCGTGTTCTCCAGGTCGTAATTAAGGTATGCCCAAATTTTCACGCCGATTGCGCGAGTCGAAATTTTAAAATCCACTAACCTCACTTTGGTTGTCGTAGCTGGGCTTCGTTGTTATGAATCTGGCTGAAATCTTGCTCCCCGGGCTGCTCGTGATGCTGGGTTATGTTCTGGCCTGATGTGTGGAGCTGCCGGAAGAATCCTGACACCCTATGCCTTCCCACGATGCTGCAGATTAATGCTGCGGGAAATCGCCTCCAAGCCGTGGCTGCCGTCGTCGCCTCGGAACGCCAAAACCTCAAATACCTGGAATCTCTTGCCTCCAATTGTGCTGATACACTCGAATTCGCTGATTACGATGGTGCTATTTATTTTTTAATACATTTATGCTTTCTATGAAATTTTGGTAATTAAAGATAGAGTAAAAACCAAGCACTTTCATCAATTTATTGAAAACAATTGCTATCCCTGTCGTAATTGACAAAACACTGTCTACAGATTTGAATTGTAGGAAATCAACCAGGTACAAAAACATAACTTATAAACTAATTTAAAAAATTTTATCAGTTATTTACAAACTCTTATGTACTAAAATTATTGTCTTTTGAAATTGTTCATTTCTCAATGTTTTTTAATGTGCCACTCACTTGATTTTTATAACACTTAAATGCCCATTGTTTATCACTACACTGACTAAGTTTTTAATCCACCAACATTGTCTAATTTCTTGTTTATTTGAATTCCATCTAATTTCTTGCTATTTCAATCTCTTCAAATCCCCAAGTCTTGTATTTTCATGTCATAAATGACTTGCCTGGCTTTTCTATGTTCTTTGCCTTATTCTTCTAGTCATTCTTGTTCTCACCTTTTATTTAAAAATGTTCATTTGCTACTCATTTTATAATGACTTTACTTTCTACGCTTCCATTTTTAAGCTGTGTCTAACTTGAACTTTTTGTGCCAGTTCTGAATTTAATTTAGATTCGACTTTTAGTTTGTGCAAATCTATTACATTACGATTAAAATTATATTGCTAAACCCAATACACGGAATTTGAGCTTCCATATTTCTGTGGTTATTCAATTACAATCAATTTCATTGGCGAATTATACCAGTGTTAATATGATTTGGCAATTTATGTGAATTTTCTCAGATGCTTGCATTATTACAACTCTGTGCTTTAATGATTTAATTTGTCATTTGCTTGTACTGCAATCAGAGCCGATTTGAGGGCTAAATACCATCGCAATATTTAACTTTTTATGGTTAAGTAGGAAATATCCTCCAATATGTAAAGAAATTATAATTAAGTCCATCCTTAAACCTGGAAAAAATCATACATGTGTCGCTTCTTATAGGACGATTTCACTAATGTTCTGTTTAACTAAAACTTTTTAAAGAATTGTGAAATTAAGACTGGAATTTTGGAGCGAAAACAATTACGTATTACTCTTTAATCAATACGGGTTTCGTAAAGGCAGAGGGACACTTACGAATCAGTCGACCTTCATATGCTGAAAAATATTATGATTCAGTTTGGCATACCGCAAAGTACTGCCCATAATATTATAAATTTGCATAAAAGTAGAACTTTATACCTGCGGGAAAATGGTAACATTATAGAAAGACGTATAGTAAGTAAAGGATTACCTCAGGGGTCTGACTTGAGTCCTTTCTTATTTAATTTGTATACTGCAAACCTACATCAATTGCGAGATAGTAGAATTAAGTGTATTCAGTATGCGGATGACATTTTTTTTCTATTCACAAGACTATAAATATCAGGTTACAATAAACAATTTAGAGAATATTATGCATAAACTACAGTCATGGCTGCAAGAACATGGATTCGATTTATCCACCGAAAAGACGTCCATAACCATATTCTCTCGTCATCATCAGCCTAAATTGTCGCAAATATCTGTATCGGATTATAGAGTAAGCGTTAACAATAGTACAAGGTACCTAAGAATTATATTAGATAAAAAATTGCTTTGGAGAGATCATATTAAGTAAATCATAAATAAATGCGAAGGAAGGCTTAATTTGCTGCGAGTAATCACAAAAACATATTGGGGTGCAGATCCTGGTATGGCTTTAATTTTTTATAAAGCATATGTAAGAGCCATTTTGGACTATGGAGCTAGCTTTTATGGTTCAGCTTGTAACTCCATTTTAAAATTAGTAGATAAATGTCAATATAAAGCTATACGCATTTGTCTTGGAGTTATGAAATCCTCGCCAGTTCTACCTATGTTAGCAGAAGCACAAGAACCCCCGCTAGACATACGAAGGCGATATTTGGCAAATAAATTTGTAATGAACATGAAAACTAGTGCAAATAAAAAGCTATTAGATAATATTTCAGTACTGACCAACCACACACTTACAAATAAGTTTTGGAATAAGAAAAACTCACAGCCTCTATCGGAAGCATTTACCGAAACTACCAACTTAGATAAGGAGAGTCGCCAGTTCTCAATATTTGATATTATGGTGTAAATGTGAGATACACTTTCCAAAATACACAGATATACTTACCGGCAATAAACCAACAGCTATATTTAGAATACACTGAACGATGGGATTATTATATTATAGATACTTCTGGTTGGGTTGGTCCCCCTTCTTGCACTGCGGCCTAAAAGACCTATTGTGCACATCCCAGAGCTTCACCTAGCCTCACAGAGGTATTTCGATGTCCTCAAAAAAGCTTACTAGTGCGTTTAGTGAGGTGTTTATCAGCAGTTCGGGTTTCCCTAAAGTGTTTATGTCGCAGAGTTATGAGTTTCTCGCACTCGCAAATTCAGTGGATTGGAGTCTGGTCCCCCTCTTCACAGAATCTACAGTCTGTGTTTGCTGCCACTCCTATTGTGTTCATATAACAGTGTCCTGTAGCTATCCTTGTTATGTGTTTTATTTCCTCTCTTCCATTTTCCAGGAGTGCCAGTGTCGCTTTCTTGGATGGTTCCCCTATGAAGTTTCTAGAGTGCCTTACTTTAGGGTAGTCGTGCCAGAATTTGCGATGTTTATCTCGATGGGATAGTTCTACGATTATATACACGGATGACTCGAAAAGTCTGCTTTCCACATCCTGTGCATTTTATATTCCGTCTTTTAATGTTCACGAACCTACCACTACATATTTCAATATACATATACAGTGCTAAAGCAGCTGCCATAGTAGAAGGTCTGAAGTGGTGGCTGAATAGGAATCTTACGACAATTGTTATAGTATCGGACGCTATGTAAATTCTAAAAGCAATTAAGAACAGTAACGTAAAAAATTTGAAAAATCCTCTTGTTCCTGATATTATTAGTTTAGTGGTCATACATAAAACACATGAAACGACAATAGTTTTTATATGGGTCAAAGGCCACGCAGGAATTTTAGGAAACGAAATTGTTGATAGACCAAAATTCCTAAAAATAACTTAAATATGAAAATACCAACCAATGACTTAAATATGATCTTTAACCCTGCAGTGGTCACGCCCAATTTCATGACACGTCTGGTCGCGCCAAGTCTCTGAAACCCACAAATTAAGAACCATTTATATGACAATAAATTTTAATATGAGATGTTTATTTACTATTATCAAGATTTTCAGTTATATTTCAGTTGCTGCTAACATTAAAAAAATAGTATTCTATTTACTGTTTTCTATTTTTTTAAAGGTTTTTGTAGATCATGCTAATTTCATAATAGTAAACACAGCCTCTGATGAATTTCAAGATTTTATTTTTCTATATACATTTATGGACAGAACAATGTTTTTAATACCAAGAGGTGGAACAAAACAATTCATTTTCGTCATTTTGGTGCAAGGATGCACAAGTAGTGCACAAAAACCCTGCATGCGATGAACACATTTTTCCAACAAAAATATCTTCTTTTGCTATTTTTTGCAAGAAAGCAACGTTTTTTAATTGTGGGGTTATTAGGGTCATCTACTGGATGGTCTGAAGAGGTTCCAGCTACTTCTTCTCTTCTTAGATGGATTTCCGGTGGAAAACTTTACAGTAGTGATCGCTGATGTAATTGGTCATTTGTTAGAATCAAAGCTAATTCTTATATATATTGACGTCTTGGTATACTAACGTCGATGTTGTTTGCAACATAAATGATTTGTAGCTACATTCAATGTAAAAACATCAAGAAGGCAAAACAATTTCACAAACGTAAATGGTCGCACCAAGTCTCACAGACTTTTTTCAAATGACTCATGAACGCTAACAACTGTGCTTATACCGATTATCGGAAGGCAACTAAGTCTAAAAATTGAAAGGTACCAAGACGCACAACCCTCTTACACTCCCTTTAACAAATTCCCACTTAATAATGTATTCATCGGGTTTGTGAGACTTGGCGCGACCACTGCAGGGTTAAACAAAATTGCATAAATCAATTTGATAATAAGTGGAAGGAATTTACAAATGTATCCAATACGCAGTATGCCTTAATTCACCCATATTTACCGAAAGCAACCCCAGACATTAATACTCACCCAATTCATTGACAATTTTCCTCTACAATTTCGAGGTTAAAACTGGGACATGGCTGCTTTCCGGCACATCTATACAGAATCAATATTAAAGGCAACCCTTATTGTGGTAGCTGCCATCAAACAGTAGCTGATATAAATCACATTGTATTAAACTGCCCCCTGTACGCCGTAGCAAGAAGTTTGTTAATGAAGAACTGATTAGAAAACGAAGTCTAACTGCCAACGAGTATTGCTTCGTTACTCTCGACCAACAAGATGATAATATTTCAATCTCTCGTTAACTTTTTATCAGCAATTCAATTGAAAATAAAGATACATAATTAAGCAACAGTGAATTTTTATGCCATTACTCAACGGTGTATTTCTAGGGTATTGATACAGCCACAGTGTTAGTGTATGATAAAATTCATGTGAATTTGACTTCTCGTTACATTTCCCACTAGGTTACAACCCTAACATAGAGCTGGCCAAATATCTAATAGATTAGGCAAAAAAAAGTATTTGTAAATTGTTAAAAATCCTGTGAACTTTGCTTTTCAATTTGTTTTAAATATTAAAATTATATTCAGTTAGAGGTTTATTATATTTTTTATTTTATTTTATATTATAAATATACATTGGGGTTTGTTTACGTTGTACAATTTGTTTCATTTAATAACCTAATATACAGTATCCGCCAAGAAGTCGGCATAACATGGGAACACATTTTAATTTTGATTTTCCAAAAAAGCTTTTTACGTCAGTAGTTTGTGCTTGTCTAAAAATATATTTAGCCCCTATCATATATACTGAGTGATCTTTACTTGTTTAGAAAATGGAGTTTTTTGAAATTGTCAAAATCCGAAAAGTGCTATTTTTCGGAAATTAAGTAAGATTTCAATGAATTTGTTTTAGAGTGTGTTTTTTTTTAAGTAACTGAACAATCTCAAGGCCAGCAAACCCCTATTTTTTTTTTAACTTTACATAAAATTAATTTTTCAATTTTTTAAATATTTTTCAAAATTTCACATTCAAGACTTAAAATAAAAAATAAAATTTCTTATGTGAACACTTTAAAAATTTATAATTGAGAAAAATAATATAAAATGTTAATTACTTCGTTAGATAATTATTACGTTATTTATGCAAGACGCTTTTTAGGAGAAACATTTTTCAATTCGAATCAATATCTATTTAAATGGCTTCTAGAAACTCTAATCTAGCCCTGTTAATGAATTACTGTTACAAAAATCCTGTAAATGTTCTTTTATCTACTTCTACTGTACAATGGCCATTAATTATGATTCATAATTCACAGTTTGCAGCCAATCATAAAATTCTATTTTCATTTTTCAATAGTTTGCAGGTTCTAACCAATCAGAAAATTATATTTTCATTATTCAATAGGTTGTAGCCCATCACAAAATGGTTCGATATATTTTATTTATATAAAAAGCGGTAATGGATATTACCGCACTAAGTGCTGTAATTTCTATCCATTACCGCACTCAGTGCGGTAATAAAGCTCTTAACGATACTAAAATTAATTTGGTTAAGAGTCTATAACAACACCGATGAAGATAAATCAATTTAAGAACCTAACTTTACTTAATTCTAAATTATTTTAAAAAATATATAAACTTTTTATCTTAAAATCGGCACCTATTTTGACATTTGTGCGATGTAAATATGGATTTTTTAACCTAAAATAAATACCTATTTTTTTAAGTTTTTTGGAACCTAAATATCCGCTCTCTATTTATTACCAATTAGCGGGAGGTATTTCGACACCTACAGTGGGAATTATTTAATAAAGTAGAGGAAGCTGCAGTCCACAGCATATACCAACACTGCAGTGTTGCCAGGTCTAGTGAAATTTCACTAGATCTAGTGATTTTTAGTCAATCTAGTGATTTAGTGATAGCTTTTTCCAAAAGAGTTATCTAGTGATTTTTTCCAGTCTATTTTATAAAAAAGAACAAATAAAGCAAAAATTCCTTCGCCCTTTTCGCCGTTGTTGCAGTTTACTACCTACTATTATTATTCCAATCTTAGAAATTAGTTTTCGCTGTGACGGACAGATGGCAGCCTGAGATTTGAAATGCGAAGATAAGTAAATCCCATAAATTACTTAACCGAAAATAGGTATTTCCCCGATTCAAACTAAGTGCCCGAGGCTATAAATAGAGCTCCCAAAGTGAATTGTTCACATTTGCATTTTTACTTTCGGTCGAACGTAAAAAATTATCAAGGTTCGAAGTGTGCTGTGAGTATTGTGAGTACTGTGACCACTTGTTACAGCACGAAAACGCGTTAAGGACATTAACAATCAGCCCCTCAAGCGTACAAAACAAAATCATATGCTTGAGAGCCAAAACTGTTACCCACAAAGCGACTTTATGACATAATCGGGAATTTAACCGAATATATATAGCCTCAACCCCGTTACGAGATGCGCTGTAACAAGGTGCACCAGCTATTGGGTGCTCAGCGAGAGGTCGTGGTTCTAATACTATCTGAAAGTTAGGGCTGGGCTTCGATACAAAGGGGTAAATAATGTTAAATAAGGACGCCACCACATTCCAGAATACATCGGGAAACAACAACATAAACAACATCAATATCATTAAACAATAGGCGAGCCCACTCGAATGTGGAACTAGCAGGCCCGCCTTTCTACTAACACCTTGGTACAACCTGAGGTAGCGACTGCAAACAGCTGGATCAAACCTACCTTAATTGGCATCAACTTACACTTACTTACACCATCTAGGTTCCTGTACAAAACATAGACACAACAAGGCATGCAAACACACCAATGGAAAACGTATAAATAATTAACAATAAACTCTATTGATGAAATAACATGTGAAACAAATGACAAAGAATGTTACAATGATTAAATAATACGGCTGAAAATATGCAAAAAGGTTAGCTGGGTTAACGGCGCAATTTATACTCTAAACTCGCATCACCAAACAACAACAAATGACATGTTTACAATTACAAACAATATTAACGGTAAGTTCTTCCACAAAAACTACTATACAGTATCAAAATGTAGCTTAGGCGTGCTTTAAATGGCGATTCTGATGCAGGTATAATGAAAAAGAATTTTCATCATTGTACATAACACTCCCAAAACACGTCGCGCGGGAATGAACGTGTTGCTGTTACTAGATACCCAAAACATCTAGCTACTATTCAACGTGCAAATATTTGCTCAAGGTCAACCCATATGGGAGTTGTGCGAGCGCCAAACTTAAATTTCCTAAATAACCCCGCTATTCCCGAATAGCCCCTTTCTACGGTACCTTTAACTGTTGACTACAAATTAAGTACTCTTCATTCATGTCGCTAATCTTAATAGTTTTCGAAAAAACGTCATATTATTTACACTGTTAGTCCCTTAACTTCTGTCGGGCTAAATATGAGAAAGAGGAATTTTTCCCTGTCACCAACATAGTTTCAATAAAAAGTTAACTAAGCAGTTAAAGTTTAACTTTTTATTGAAACTATGTTGGTGGCAGGGCGATGGCGGGTACAGCAAAATGGATCCTCGCGCACGGCGAGTAATGGAGGCGACGTTTCGACGATTACTTACACCGCAACTCATCGAAACTTGGCACTTTAACGAAACCTAACTAATGGAATCCGTGACGGTGATTGCATTCATTGCTTAGATACGACCGAGTAAGTTAATTGGCACACAACCACTAGTTGCTTATACGAGCAAACCCGGAAGAAGAGTTTTGAGAAAGTGAAGTTCACGCCAGAAAATCTCGCGCTCTGTGCAGCTGCAAGAATATGCACCTGCTTGTTGTTTTAGACCGGCGACTTATTGGAGTCGCTCAGCTCGTAAAAAGGTGTCGTCATAGGGTATTCGCGAAAACAGTAAACCAACAGATGGCGCTGGGATATTTCTATATAGGTGAACAATAAACATGGCTATAAAGGTTACAAAGCAGTTTTGGCGTTCTTTGAATCCGTTTAATTGGGTGTTTTGTATCGTTTTAGTGGCGTTTTTTAGTTTTTAATTTTATATTAGTGACATTGTGAAAACCATATTGTAAAAATCTGGTGTGATACACTCACACAACTTCCTTTTACAGTGATCTTATAATTAGTCAAAAATTTCATTTTTAATTTTTAACCATTTGTTAAACATTTTCAAAAATTACAAATTCTACAAAAACGGTACAAAATCGAGTGTTAGTTGAAGAGACAAATTTTCTCTAGAATTTTAAGGTGAATTCAAAAATGTAATAATATACCGGGTGTTTTATTTAAAATAGGAGTTAATAAAAAAAATAGAATAAAAAACAAAAGAAACCCACTTTAGAAATATTCAACTGGAAAATCACCTATCTCACATCAATACACATTAAAAATGTAAGAAAAATGTAAAGTTTAAAAAAAATCGTTAGAGCTGTTTTTGAAAAAATCGAAAAAAACTGAAAAATCACAAGAGGAAACACCTACTTCCGGTTATGCGATTTTCTTCAAAAGCTTGCTGTCTCATCTACATAGTACACAAAACTTATATATAAAGTTTCAACGCCATACCTCTTTTCGTTTTTGAGATATTCTGTTCACAGACAGACACACACACACACAGACAGACCAATGAAAAAAAATATGTTTTTTGGGATCAGGGGACTCGAAAACGTGAAGATCCGTTGAAAACTCAATTTCGAATTTTTGGGGTGAATCCAATACTTCCTTTATAGTAAAAGGAAGTAAAAATAGAAGTGACTCTTTCCAATATATTGAAATAGATTGGAAATAGAAGCAGACAGCTGTATTTAACAAATATAATGTAATAATATAAAATATAGGTGGAATATATCATGATTATAAACTAGTCAACAACACCATATTATTATAAAAGAAACTTAAACCGATTTACCAATATTATGTTACAAAGTAAACAATACCAATAATACGAACTACATTGTTATTGCCTAGTTTAAATTTTGCTAAAAAATATTAATATTATTGTATACAAAAAATAAATTGCTAGATTGTCGTATTTTATTGTCAGCCAGTATTTGTGGTGATAAGATAACAATAGCTGCTATTATACATAGTTATAATATCATTAGCATATGGAATTAAAAATCAGTTAAATTGCTCTCTTAAAATAAAAAAAAATTGCTTTGAATTGCTCTTTCTACATGAATTCGAGCCTGAGCAATTTCAGCTGTCATCTCGGCTTCTTCTTTTGAAAACTGTTTTTGCTGCCTTAAAAATGGGGCTCTTATTAATTTTATTAAGTGCTCGTTACATTCCTTTTCAACCTTTTCAATCTTTTGTCAACCATTACTGCATCGTAACAAACTAGTTCTTCAATGACATTTTCATAATTAAAAATTGCTTTATCTGTAGTACGCTCCCCATATCCAGCACTAACAAATGATATTAGGCCAGATGGTGATATCCGAATTAAATATTTTATTGTATGTGTTCCCTTATAATGAGAGTATGACACTACTCTACACTTTCAACATTGCAGTTTCTGTATTCTAATTTCAGTACAGTCCAGAACTACTCTAGTGTTTCCAACTTTATCAAAGCATTTTGGAATATTATTTAAAATTTCATATTTACTGGGCCAATATATTCCTTGTTTTGAGCCAACAGCTAAAACATACTTCCGCACAAGGTTTGACTAATATTAAACAAAACTGCTACACATACAAATGAAATATTAAGCTTAAATTTACACAGAACTAAAATAATTTTTGTTTTCATGTTTTGCCAGTTGCATCCATTCAAATTAGTAGTCCTTTCAGCACCTTTTTAAGTAGGTATAATATAGTTGCTTGCTGATTTATAACGTAAACGACCACCATAAATACACTTATTTAGCAACAAATTGTAAATAAACGCAGAACAATCTGACAAGAAACAAAATAATCGAATATTTCAGCTACAATATTACATATAACATTGATTTGTCGACGATAAATAACACGTTCGGAACAGATATTTGAAAACAGCAAAGCGCGTTTTTACTGAAGAATTGTAGTTCGGCGGACCGGGAGAGAAGTCCCTAAAAGTTTGGATTTGGACTAACATTGCCCAAATGAGCTTAATTACGGTGGAAACCTGTTGATTTTCTAAATGAGAGCACGGAATAATCTTATCCTAATAAATGTTGAGACAAATCCTAGCGAGGGCAAGATTCTTAAAAAATCAATACGAACATTAGAAGGGACATGACAAAGACCAACCTTAGAAAGAGACAGCGAGTTCTAAGAAACAATTTACACAAGTCGAGACATGGCAGGTGTGAATGAGTGCAACAGGTAATAGTATGATCCAGAGAGGGAATCATATAACAAGATTGCCATCGAAATTGTGTAATTTCTATTGGGAGTCTAATCAAAGTTGAATTTAATTAACATATGTGGGCATGTCAATCAATTTAATTGGGTCATTTAATTGAAGCACAAAATGGTCTCCAAGCGGAACTAAATATTTCTACTGATAATAAATAATTGCCAAGAATAACACACAAACTCATAATTATTAAGAATTTATTATAAAACTGTAAAGACAACACCAAGCTTGTTTACATATAGTACAATGTTCTTAGTCTTTCATTCCTTGAAGTTCTAACAGTTTTAAAAATAACTAAGTTACTAGATAACTCACAACTCCCTATTTTAATTTAAAACGTAAGCCCCATATAGAGTGATTGACAATATTTCTCAGCGAAGCATGTTCTGGAATTTGAACGTATGTCGACACTGTTATCATTATAACCTCAAATTGTATTCTTAACGGAAGTTTGACAATATTATTGAAAGCATTTTGAAGTTTTTTCTCAACTGAAGCTACAACGTGAGACTTTTTGTTTTACAATGATCAGTCGCTTCAGGAGAAAAATATTCGATCGCTCTACATATCACAGGTTGGTAAATTTCTTGAATTGTTCTATTGGCTGTGAATCTTAGTGCTGCCATTCATGTTTATAGGTTCAACATTATCATCCTCAGATTTACTGTACTTATATATTACTATAGTCCGTTTTTAAACTAGGAGTAATTGAAAAGGCGTATTTACACTATAATGTACTACCATAAAATACACTACAAAAATTTGATAGCAAGTATTTCACCTATAATGTTTAATTAACAACATAAAACTGCTAACTGATGTATAATCGCTTCGAACAGCTGATATGTCAACACACATGTCAAAATATATGCAACTTAATATTGTGTAAAATAGTAGTCTTAACTAATTCCAGATGTAGGTTTTAATTGTGAGAAATTTGAATTGTTCCTCGTAGGTAGCTATTTCAACTATTTGACGGTCTTACCTTCCCACCAACTTTCTTGTAGTAACATTTTGATCAAGCTGAAACTCGTTTCTTGTTCTAGTAGTTTTATCATGATGGTTAGCGACATCCTGTTTCTGTACTTACTAATATTCACATGGACTATTTCCTTATTCTCTACTTTAGAAACTAACAAGTTATTACTTACTGCTATGTTATTTATTAAGTCTCCTACTCATTAACAACTATAATGGAGTAAGTCCTACTACAAGTACAACACTGTTACTATAATCTAACAGTGCTACATAATGACCTTTTCTTATCATATTTTTAGCAATTTCTACATTACCTTCCGCAAATCCTATATTTTTAGAATAATACAGCTATACTCTGTTTTTTAATGGCACAGACAATGTTATGCAATCCATTTTTCCATTATACTTGTTAACTAGATAATATTTGTTGAGACTTAATTTAATTGGAAAAAGTATTTTAGGTTGTATAAAGATTGTCTGCGCCATTAAAAAATAGAGTGTAGTCACTTACTCAAAAATCATTTCTTCTGAAAATTGTTTAAACAAGTGTGAAAAATAAGGCACATTATCTCTGGTGCTCAACTTAACCGAAATGGTTTCCAGACAGGTAACTACTATTCCTTCACAAAGCTGGTGAACTGTCAAAACGCTGTCAAGTTAGTATCTTGTTTAAATTTTGTTTTGGAACTACTGCTTGCTGAATTTGGTAGCACTGAAATTTTTGAAATTTAAAAAGTTGTAATGTCACTTTCTTGTAAAAATTTTTTAATTCTCTTGCATACACTTCAGTTGCAATGGAACAGAAACGAAAGATGGGTTTATTATTAAAAAGGAAAAAAAGCTATAGTTAATTATTACAAGGGAAAAGTTTTGACACAAGGAACATAACCTAACTTTAACCCTCCGGTGGGCGCGCCAGCGGCAAATTGCCGCAGATTTAACTTTCGCTGTTGTAAAAGACCTGCCGTTTGAATTAAAAACCTTGCTCAGCTAAGTATTCATTAGTCATACAATTCACCCCACCCTTTATAATATTGGGTGCGTCAGTCTACAGCGGCCTAGTTGCAATTAGACTTTGAATCGGAGAACCTGTTATTTGCGGCAGTTTGCCGCAACAGGCCCTGTCTCGGTTAGTGATTATTCAGACTCTGAAACGTACAGTGCCATGTAAGTATGAAGTTATTTGCAGGAATTTTGATTCATTTCTTATTTTTATAAGTATGTGTATATATTTGTTATAACAGAATAGTTAAATAATGAAGTCGAAAGTTTTAAATGCTATTTATTTTTCAAGGTCTCGCAAAGGTTTGACACCTGAGGAGTTGGAGAGAGCTGTGCAAAATGTATTGCGGGAATTATCAGAAGAGAGAAGAAGAAAACAAGGACGAGCCGGATGACAGTGCATCAGAGACAGATTATCGTGGAGGATAATTATAGTAGTGATTCTGAGCAATCCGGAGAAGAAATTCTGTATACCGAGAGTGAAAACGAAAAGCACGATAACCGATTCTATATTGGACGAGACGAGGACACTATTTGAGCAATAAATCTTTGTGTTCAGGTAAAACTCAGGCAAAGAATATTGTGAAAATTTTACCGGGTCCGAAAGCAAGTGCTAAAAACGCAAGAACAGAAATTGATGTATTGTGACTAATACCAACTTATATATTAAAAAAAAACGGAATGAGGTTGAATATTCCAGAGATAGAGATTGCAAAGATACAACAATATCGGAACTGAATGCTGTTCTAGATGCTACTTTTGATTGCCATAAAAAAGGGAGACCATACAAACTGTGAAGAGCTGTGGAATTCAGATGGTACAGGAATGATCTTTTTACGGGCACTGTTTAGCTACAAACGTTTCCGTTTTCTGCTGCGTTCTATGAGATTTGATAGCCTGATTACCCGAGAAGAGAGGAAAAAAACCAAAAAACTAGCTCCGATTCGTGAATTCCATGAGGAGTTTGTAAGTAACTGTATTGCTAGCTATAACGTAAGTGAATTGGTTACCATTGATGAGATGCTCCATGGATATAGAGGGCGATGTGGATTTGTGAAATATATCCCTAATAAGCCTGCAAAATATGGCATCAAATTATACGCACTATGTGATGCACAAACTTTTTACACCCTAGACTTTGAAATTTATTGCGGCAAGCAAGTAACTGGACCCTATGCTAGATCCAACAAGAGTGCTGACGATGTAACAAGATTAGTAATGCCTATAGAGAACACAAAGAGAAACCTTACTATAGACAACCACTATAGCAGCTACCCATTAGCAGAACACCTATTGAACAAAGGACTGACTTTCCTGGGAACCATGAGGAAAAACAAGAAAGAGATACCTCCTGAATTTCTACCAAACAAGGCCAATGAAATCGGCTCAAGCCTTTTTGGTTTCCAAAACGACTTTTGTTTAGTTTCGACCATAACTAAGAAAAATAAAGGTGTACTTTTTTTGTCAACGGTGCACAGTAAACCGGAAATCGATGAAGACTCCAAAAAGCCTCTAGTAAATTTGGATTACAATGTTACAAAGGGCGTTGTCGATACTGTAGATCAGATGTGTGCATCTTACGGCACCTCAAGGATTACAAGACGATGGCCGCTTGCAATATTTTATAGACATTTAGATATAGCTGGAATAAATGCATCCTCATTTTAAAATTCAACAACGTCAAGAATAAGGACCGACAGCGTTTGCACTTATGGAGGAACACTTGACAGAGAGAGCCCTAATTATGTCGTTACCTAAAGACATTCAGTGCTTTTTGGCAAAATATAGGAACAATGACGAGCCGGATGGGAATGAAACCAAACCCGGTATTTGTTACATTTGTGGAAAACATAAAAACAGTAGAACTATACTAATTTGTATCAAATGTGGAAAAAGTATTTGTAAAAAACACAGCAATATGACATGTTTCAATTGTAATGACGACTACAGAATGGAAATAGAATAATTTGCTTCTTATATTCGTTTATTTTTATTATTCCTTACAACATTTTTTCTATATGTAATAAAAATGCTCTTGTAATTAATTCGCTCAGTAAATGAATTTGAAAACATGGATATTGCCTTTTTCATAATTTGCTTAATATTTACTTTTTAATTGCGAGAAATATAATGAGATATTCAAATGCGGCAAACTGCTGCTGTGCGCCCACTCGTGTAACTCGAAACAGTGCGCCTGCCAAAGGGTTAAATATTATTGGAAATCAGTAGATCTGAAGTACGTTCCCAAAAGAAACTGTAATTTCCAGGTACACTCAGAAAATTTGACATTGACAGTTCCTCTGTTTTGTGAATGGATAATATGGGTTGGGGGCTGAAGAGGCACAGGCCCCCTTAAAGAAAATAAATGCCCCCGTGGTGCCTCTCACTCAAAATGAAATAGAATTAAATGAATTTTTAGTGGGTAACTTTCCAAAAAATTATTAGTTCTTATCTATTATAATCAAACAAATTATAAAATGTCTGCATTCAAAACAACAATTATAATGTAGGTGGAAAGAGCCTTTAGGCATAGGTCAGAACGTTTCTGTAAACTCTGACTTGAAAAAAGCAATTATTCAACACAGTGTACAATTATCAACGTCATTTGACGAATATTCTCCTAATAATGCGGACATTCAAGATTATATGTGGATCGCCAACCCCTTTTGAAATTGTGTAAAAATTTCTCAACATTTCACACAAGTGTTTCATTAAATTTAGTGTTAACCATTTCTTTTGTGATTTGATTTATCAAAAAATAAGTAGCATTATTTTCGTCAATTGTTGCTTCTAGTAGATTTATTTCTCTTTTTTTTCTGTTTATATACTATTAGAATTTTTGTGATTTAAATTAACAAAAAAAATGTGTTTATTGTAAACTGTATTATTATTTTTGTAAAATAACCCCACAATCGTAATAAGGATATTTTATTTTGCAGAAATAAAACTTACACTATGTATACGTACAATAGTATGTGCTTGAGAAACACATAACATGCTAGGGGTGTGGCAAGAAAAAGGGTTGAGAACCACTGTCGTAGAGAACAATATTATTTTATCTAGCATGCCAGTGTATATGAACATCATGCCTATCTATGTATGAATCTGTGCATTATATCTGTAATGTTGCCATATTTACGAATCTTAATTTGCTTATACTTTGGTTCTTGGGTGTTCGGTTTAGTTTTAGGTGTAGAATATCGTAGTGCACCTGTTGTATGACCGATTAGATACACCCTGTATATTTACAAACAGAACAACAAAAGTGTTTTTCGTTTGTATGAGATTCATATGTGACTATTCTACAGGGCGATCCGTTTGGTTAGGATATTTTAAAATTTATGTAGCTCCAGATATTAGACGTGTCCAGAGAGAATGTCTATCATTATATGCAGAAAAGCTGGAGTTTTACACGATCTAGTTAGCTGAGTCAGTGCATGCCCCTGTGAAAAGTCAATAAAATGGTACCTACAATCCAGCCGCATGTTTAGTGCATTTTGAGTTTGGCATCAGAAAAGCATCTAAGTCACATGACATTATGCGATGGTGCCAGCTGATCTTACTGAGGTCCTATTCCTATTTACAGAACAGAAAACGGTTTGTCACCTGTATGGGATTGCAGTTCTCTAACTAAAGTACGTTTTACTGTGGTTCTATATTCACAAACAGAACATGAAAAGGATTAGTCGCTTGTATGAGTTTTCATGTGTCTGACTAAACTACTTTTATGGATAGATTTGTATTCACAAACTGAACAAGAATAAGGTTTTTCACCTGTATGAGATTTCATGTGTGTGACTAAACTAGATTTCCGGATAGATTTATATTCACAAAATGAACAAGAATAAGGTTTTTCACCTGTATGAGATTTCATGTGTGTAACTAAACTACTTTTATGGATAGATTTGTATTCACAAACTGAACAAGAAAAAGGTTTTTCGCCTGTATGAGATTTCATGTGTGTGACTAAACTAGTTTTCCAGATAGATTTATATTCACAAATTGAACAAGAATAAGGTTTTTCACCTGTATGAGATTTCATGTGTCTGACTAAACTACTTTTATGGATAGTTTTGTATTCACAAACTGAACAAGAATAAGGTTTTTCACCTGTATGAGATTTCATGTGTGTAACTAAATTACTTTTATGGATAGATTTGTATTCACAAAAAGAACAAGAATAAGGTTTTTCACCTGTATGAGATTTCATGTGTGTGATTAAACTAGTTTTCCGGATAGATTTATATTCACAAACTGAACAAGAATAAGGTTTTTCACCTGTATGAGATTTCATGTGTATGACTAAATTAGTTTTCCGGATAGATTTATATTCACAAACTGAACAAGAATAAGGTTTTTCACCTGTATGAGATTTCATGTGTGTAACTAAATTACTTTTATGGATAGATTTGTATTCACAAAAAGAACAAGAATAAGGTTTTTCACCTGTATGAGATTTCATGTGTGTGATTAAACTAGTTTTCCGGATAGATTTATATTCACAAACTGAACAATAATAAGGTTTTTCACCTGTATGAGATTTCATGTGTATGACTAAATTAGTTTTCCCGATAGATTTATATTCACAAACTGAACAAGAATAAGGTTTTTCACCTGTATGAGATTTCATGTGTGTAACTAAACTACTTTTATGGATAGATTTGTATTCACAAACTGAACAAGAATAAGGGTTTTCACCTGTATGAGATTTCATGTGTGTAACTAAATTAGTTTTCCGGATAGATTTATATTCACAAACTGAACAAGAATAAGGTTTTTCACCTGTATGAGATTTCATGTGTGTAACTAAATTAGTTTTCCGGATAGATTTATATTCACAAACTGAACAAGAATAAGGTTTTTCACCTGTATGAGATTTCATGTGTCTGACTAAATCACTTTTCTGGATAAATTTATATTCACAAACGGAACAGGAATAAGGTTTTTCGCCTGTATGAGATTTCATGTGTGTGACTAAACTACTTTTATGGATAGATTTATATTCACAAACTGAACAAGAATAAGGTTTTTCGCCTGTATGAGTCCTCATATGTTTAAGTAAATTACCTTTGTATGCTGTTGTATATATACAAACAGCACAAGAAAACGGTTTGTTGCCTGTATGAGATTTCATAGGTGTAGCCAAACTACTCCTTGCTGTTGAATTTTGGGTTACATAATTTTGGTTTTCAATTTCAAACTCACATTTAATATCAAGTTTGGAATGAATACTGATGTCATTATTGCTTATAATGAGTTCTTGTTTGACAGAACATTTCTTCATATCTTCATTGTCATCTAAGTCTCTTAATACCTGGAAGGAAGTTTCTGTTGAACTATAAAACTTATTATCTGTTGTTCCCTGACTAGCGGTCATCATTGCTAGATTAATGTCTGCTTGGGAGATAATACTTGTTTGCTCAATAATATATGATTACGGAAACCTTTGAGATTACAACACCTGGAACAAGTAGGTATTATTAGAATTAGCAAATTACAGGTAATTACGTTTATTTTATTTTGGAACTATAAGCTAGTTTATTGGCCCTCGATAGCAGGCTTTCATGGCCCAAGAACCTATAAAGTTGCAAAGCACTACAACAAACAATATAGCAACACCATCAATTTGCACAGTAAATGCAGCACACCAAAAATTTACAGCGCGTGCCCAAAGTACTGAATCCTTGAATTTTGTCCTTTTCGTGAATCAAAATAAAATAAAACGTTGTATGCACCAAGTGCATAATCAAGAAATTTCAAGCATTCCACATAATTTATTGATTACACTTTTAATATATAAATAAATATTATAAACTGTCCTGCAAAGAAAACTGTAGTTATTTTAAAGCTAATATTCTGAATGGAATAGTTATTTATGCGGTTTAAAATAGCTCTCAAAGAGTCGGAGGTTATTTTTAACAGTTTTGTTCAGGTGCACGAGCTGTTATTTGGTAAATGTAGCAACCGTTTTGCTTCTTATGTTCACTGATTGCAACTTACCTTAAATAAACGAGGAGAAGTCTTTATACATTGAGGGGAAAGATTTAGAACTACTCCAATAACAAAATTGTGCCCCTTACACCATCTGTAAAGTAAAGAATCATATTCAACAACAATTCGTGTGAAAACTCATGACACTTAACCTCAGTTTCAGAAGTTGTTTTCTGTAACTGACACGCAAGTGTTAACTATTGCAAACATAAACGTTGTCAGAGTGTTGAAGCCGCTCATTTGATCAGACACTAGGGGAAATGGACCAGTTGATTAATTAATTAATCACTTGTTTTCGTTTAACAGTAAATATATAACAACACTTGATGAAGTGGAGAAGTCAGGGTAACCATCTTTCAGCACAGAACAAAACGTAATAGAAGCGAATCCCCCATGTTAAAAGTTGGCAACACGGCACCCTTTTTAAGTTAACTAGATTAATACCACAAAACAATAACTAATATTAATTAATTAATGAACTCGTTCATTTCGCGTAGTGACTGATCAAATGAGCGACTTCAACTCTCTGACAACGTTGATGTCTGAAATTGCAATATTTAAGTATAGTCTATTTTTTTTGCTTTATGATTCAGAGCAGGCTTTGCATTTGCATTTTTGCAACAGTGTAGCTAGTTGGTTGCAAAGAAAAACACTAGTAATGTCAAAACCCTGCTATAACTGTCAGTGTGTTAGGCTATAGGCCGCATTATACTTAAGAACGGCTAAAATTACTGAACAATTAACATTAAATAAGGTATTGCTTTATTTTAAGAACCATTATTTACACATCGTGATTATGTAACTGTACAGAAATGTCGTAAAACTTGTAGACATTAATTTATCTTATTATATGTACTATGTAAAAATACATATATTGTTAACTAGGTACTTGCTGATGATTTTTGTTTACAGATTATTTATGTAAAACGTATGACAGGTATGACTGGTATTCCAAAATACTTTGATTGAACATTTTTTTAAGATAAATGGTAATTTACCAAAATTTAGATGGATACACTTCAGGATAGTCGGAATACTACTCGTCTTCCGATTCTGTATCAGATTCTTCCAACCTAATTCTCGCACAATTGTTTCCTTGCATTCAAAGTTTTGTACTTGTAACCGTGTTTTTAATGTCTGGTATAAATTTTGCACAACTTCCAATATAACTAATTTAGTAACTCCTTTGCACATTGCAATAAAGTATCCAATTAAATAAATAACTGTTTTGAGAAAAATGCAGCATCGTGGACCACTCTAAAACACTTTGAAATTGTTGGTGCAGTTCTCTTTGTAAGAGCAGCAGTAGCAATTTGAACTACCATTCCTGGAGCTAGTAATATAGGTGGGTACTAAGTACACACAAATCTTAAACTGCAGCTAACCTAAAATGATAGCTCCTGCGCATGAGGCAGAAGTGGTCTAGGTTACTGCATTTTAGCCATTTCTTTTCGTTGAAACCCCAAATTTTCTTCTTACTATCCTCCCTGCAACTATTTTTTTCACAAGCTATGGGTTCTTTTCTCTTATTCATACTTTGCAGTAGTTGTAAATTCACTTCATTTAAAATATTCAACAGAGTTGCGTTTGAAATCTAGTATAAAAATTGTTAGAAAAGTAATATCTTAATAAGTACCTACATCAAAGATTTGGTAGCTGTTTTATTTAAATTACCGTTGAGGTCTTTTATATTAGTAAACTAACGATTTACAGTTTCTTAGTTTTACTGTTATCATTGCTTTTTCGTGATATTTTATTATACATTAGTGATCTTTACCGAAGTGTCAACTTGACAATCACGGTGATCTTAATTTTGACTTTAGTTATATTTTGTAACTAAAACTGTTGTACACTGCTAAAATAATATAAATGCAAAGCCTACCCTCAATCATAAAGCAAAAAAATAGACTCTAGTACACTTGCCTGTCAGTTGCAAAAAACCACTTCTAAAAGTGAGGTTAAGTGTCATGCGTGTTAACACGAATTGTTATTGAATATTCTTTACTTTACAGATGGTGTAAAGGGCCACACTTTTGTTATTGGAGTAGTTCTAAATCTTTCCACCCAATGTATAAAGCCTTCTCCTCGTTTATTTAAGGTAAGTTGCAATCAGTGAACATAAGAAGCAAAACGGTTGCTACATTTACCAAATAACACTTCGTGCACATTAACAGAACAACTAAAAAATAACATCCGACTCTTTGAGAGCTGTTTTAAACCGCTATAATGACTTTATAAATCGATGCTATATTGGTAGTTTAACAGCCGGTCTTATAAAGACCACTAATCTGAGGTTAACTTTAATTTGTTGTTAAAATAAACAAAAGCACATCAAAACGTTGGTGCCTATGACACAACCAGGCCAAAACTGCTTTTTATATCGTAGTTACCATGACCGAAAGTGTAACTTTACGCCTGGTGGGCTGTAAAAAACAAAATGCCATGTCATGAAACTAGCGACGAAAGTAACGTTCAAATATATGATTTACAGCTTCATTGTAAGGATAGCAATACATTTATTTGTTAATCTTAAAAATATAATTTGATATATTGTAAAATGTAATACCTTCAGTGGAAAGTGGCTCTGAAGAGCGTATTTAGAACAAACCATTCCACTAGTGCATCTGAACCCGGTTGTTATACGTACCTCAGGCCCAAAGAACGTTTACACTTATGGAAACTTTGTTATCGAGCGTAAACGTTTTCTTTCGGCGCTCTTTACATAAATAACTATTCCATTCACAATATTAGCTTTAAAATAGAAAAGTCAAATTTAATATTAGTAGGCTTAACTGAAACAAAATGGAAGGGAAATGGTAGTAGAATTATAGGTAATGGGAATTTATTAATATACGGGGGGGTGGAAAAATGAGAAATAGCCCATGCTGGAGTAGCATGCTTAATAAGGAAAGAAAATAGTAACCAAATAAAGAAATGGGAATATGTTACAGAAAGAATTCTAAAGGTAGTGATAGAAATCTGTAAAGAGAAGCCACTAACGATTATAATAGTCTATGGACCTAATGAAAACGACACTGTTGCTATAAAGAACTCCTTTTGGAATAAATTGCAAGATACAGTAGGGGATTACAAAGGTGAGCTAATGCTGATTGGCGATTTTAATTCCAGAGTTGGCAATGATCATAAAAGATGGAAAGGGATACTAGGACCACATGGCGAAGACACAATTAATGGTAATGGCAAACGCATGTTAGAATTTTGTACAGACAACAACCTTGTTATCGCTAATAGGTTTTACAGACACAAGGAAATACATAAAATAACTAGAGAAGTTATCAGCAGAAGTGAGAAATCGATAATCGACTATATAGTAATACAAAAGGACAGAACAAAGGATTTAAAAAATGTCAGAGTAAAGAGGGGATTTGAGCTAGGAACTGACCACTACCTGCTAGAAGCCACACTTCACATAAAAGTGAAGGATAAGGTAAATAGCCACGTAACAGACCATGACAGAGAAACCCTAAGAATTTACAGACTAAGAAACGATATAGTAAAACAACAGTACAGAACAAAGACAAATGATGAATTTTCTAAAATGGACAGTACCTAATGATGATGGAAATAATATTGAAAAATGATGGGAAAGATTTAAGACAATACTAACCCAAACTGCAAAACTACTATGCGGAACAAATAAAACCAAGATAAACAAAAAACATACAACATGGTGGACCGATAGGGTTAAGAAAGAAGTCAGTGCGAAGAAGAAACTTTGGAAGAAGTACCTAATAATGAGAAATGCAGAGACGTATGAAGCATACAAGGCCCAAAGAGCGAAAGCAAAAGAAATTGTAATTGAGGCCAAAAAGTCAGCGTGGGTACAATTCGGCAATAAACTGGAGAGGAACTATAATCAAAATAAAAAAATATTCTACAAGACACTAACATCGTTTAGAAAGGAGAAAGTAGTAAGATTAAAACAAATAAAAGACAAAAAAGGTAACATATTATCTGCTGACAATGACATATTAGCAAGATGGAAAGAATATTTTGCAGAGCTGTTAACCGCTGAGAAAAGTTACAGTAACAATAGTAAAGAAAGTAAATGCGAGATGATGATGAAAGACCAAAACGAAGCAGCAGGTAGTAAAGAACATATTAAAATCGACGAGGTTAGAGAAATATTGGCAAAAACCAAAATAGGAAGAGCGGCAGGTTGCAACGAGATAGCACCCGAGATGGTAAAATACCTAGGAGACAGAGGAATACAGGAACTACATCAATTACTTAATATAGTGTGGAGCACCAAAACGACTCCGAAAGAGTGGAACACAGCCATAATCCTGCCAATTCAGAAGAAAGGTGACGTAAGGGAGTGCTCCAACTACAGAGGAATATCCCTGTTATGTGTCGCTGCCAAAATATATGAGGGAATATTAGAAAAAAAGTTAAGACAGTCAATAGAGTCACATCTTCAAGATGCCCAAAGTGGTTTCAGACCTGGGCACAGCGTACAAGACCACATCTTCACATTACAACAACTGGCGGAAAAACTATTAAAGAAAGACAGGAAGGCCTTCATCTCCTTCATTGACTTAAGGAAAGCGTTTGACACCATCAAAAGAGACACCATATGAAAATGCCTAGAAAAGAAAAATGTAGATTTAGAACTAATAGAAGCCATTAAAAGTACATATGTAACAACCAATAGTATAGTGAGAACGGGAAATTTGATCTCTGAAACGTTTGTTACAAACGAAGGCGTGAGACAGGGAGGGGTAATTAGTCCTCTGCTTTTCATAACGGTTATGGACGAAATCATTAAAGAGTGCCAAGAAAAAATGAAAAAATTTTATTTCGGCTATAAAAATCTCCAGAATATAAATCTAGAAATATGCGCCTTTGCCGATGACTTAGTGATATGTGCGGACTCAGAGAAAAATCTTCAAATAAATGTGGACATCTGGAAAGAAGTTCTGACCCAGTATAATTTACAACTCAATGTAGAGAAAACCAAAGTTTCCGTAATAGCAAATAAGGAAATAAAAGTAAACATAAGAATTGTCAATGAATACTTAGAACAAGTAAGTAACTACAAATATCTAAGTAGCTTCGTAAATACTCGCGGAACAATTGACCAGGAGTTAGACAATAGAATAGAATCGGCACATAAAGTCTACCACGCGCTGTACAAAAACTTCTTAAACATGAAGGAAGTAACCTGGAATACAAAGCTGCAGGTGTACAAAACGATTTACCTTCATACACTATTGTATGGCGCGGAAACGTGGGTACTGACCAAAAGAGGAAAACAACATCTCCAAGCGGCTGAGATGAAATTTCTAAGAGCAATAACGGGGAAGAAGAGAGAAGACAAAATAAGGAATGAAGTTATAAGAGAGGAACTTAAAGTGCGAGCGCTGGATGTAATCTTTGACAACCAAAAGCTAAAGTGGCTAGGACATATAATAAGAATGAACAGTGACAGGCAAGTGAAAAAAGTGTGGGAAGTGAAAGTGTGGGGCAAAAACAGAGTGGGAAGGCCTAGAAGGTCATGGAATGAAAGTGTAGGAGAAATATTGGACAAAAGAGGAATAACATGGAGCGAAGCATTAAATATGGCAGAAGACAGGAAACGATGGAGCCGATTTGTAAACCAAGGCAGCAACTAGATGAGCAAACTATCCTCGACACCTACGGGTACAAGAGGACCGGATTATGTATGTATGTATGTAAATAACTGCAGTTTTCCTTAGTGAACAGTATACAGGGTGTTTCGAGAGGAAATGGAAATATTTTAAAGACATGTCTCGGAAGTCAAAATAAGCAAAATAAGCTCATATATTCAAGTCCGATTTTTATTTGTTTCAGAGATACTTTTATTAATTGTGATTGAAAAACTAAAGAAACATTCATTACAAAACTAACAAAGCAAAACAAAAAATACACAAATTGCATTAATTCACAACAAATCTTCGAAAACATCACCGCCCACTTTGATACACTTATTTGTGCGTTTATATTAAATAGTTTTTAAATTACAATTAATCAAAGTATCTCTGAAACAAATGAAAATTGGACTTGAACATATGACCTTATTTTGTGTATTTTGGCTTCCTAGAAATGTCCTTAAAATTTTTCCATTTCCTTCCGAAACACCCTGTATAATACCTATTTATGTATTAACGGTATAACCAATAGATTATGCGAAGTGCTTGAAATTTCTTGATTATGCACTTGGTACATAATTGGACAAAATTGAAGGATTCAGTATTTTGGGCACGGGCTGTAAATTTTGGTGTGCTGCATTACTCTGTAGATTGGTGGTGTTGCTATATTGTTTGTTGTAGTGCTTAGCAACTTTATAGGTTCTTGGGCCATGGAAACCTGCTATTGAGGGTCAAAAAACCAAGCTTATGGTTCCAAAATAAAATAAATGTAATTATCTGTACTTTGCTAATTCTAATAATACCTACTTGTTCCAGGTATTGCAATTTGAAAGGTTCCCGCAATCGTATATTATTGAGCGAAAAAGTATTACCTCCTAAGCAGACATTAATCTAGCAATAATGATGACCACTAACCAAAGAACAGCAAATAATAAGTTTTATAGTTCAACAGAAACTTCACTGCAGGCATTAAGAGACTTAGATGGCAATGAAGATGTTAAGTAGTTTTCTGTCAAACAAGAAGTCATTGAAAGCAATAATGACTTCAGTATTCATTCCGAACTTGATATTAAATGTGAGTTTGAAATTAAAAACCAAAATTATGTGCCCCAAAATTCAACAGCAAAGAGTTTGATTACACTTATGAAATCTCATACAGGCAACAAACCGTTTTCTTGTGCTGTTTGTATATATACAACAGCATACAAAGGTAATTTAGTTAAACATATTCGGTCCCACACAGGTGAAAAACCTTATTCATGTTCTGTTTGTGAATATAAATTTGCACTAAAAGGTCATTTAGTCACACATATAAAATCTCATACAGGCGAAAAACCCTTTTCTTGTTCTGTTTGTATATATACAACAGCATACAAAAGTAATTTAGTTACACATATGCGGTCCCACACAGGTGAAAAACCTTATTCATGTTCTGTTTGTGAATATAAATTTGCCCTAAAAAGTCATTTAGTCACATATCAAATCTCATACAGGCGAAAAACCCTTTTCTTGTTCTGTTTGTGAATATGAATCTATCCACAAAAGTTATTTAGTCACACACATGAAATCTCATACAGACAAAAAACCTTATTCTTGTTCACTTTGTGAATATAAATCTATCCACAAGTCATTTAGTCACACATATCAAATTTCATACAGGCAAAAAACCCTTTTCTTGTTCTGTTTGTGACTATAGTACTGCAATAAAACATCATTTAATTAGACATGTGAAATCTCATACAGGCGAAAAACCTTATTCTTGTTCAGTTTGTGAATATAAATCTATCCATAAAAGTTATTTAGTCACACACATGAAATATCATACAGGCGAAAAACCCTTTCCTTGTTCTGTTTGTATATATACAACAGCATACAAAAGTAATTTAGTTACACATATGCGGTCCCACACAGGTAAAAAACCTTATTCATGTTCTGTTTGTGAATATAAATTTGCCGTAAAAAGTCATTTAGTCACATATCAAATTTCATACAGGCGAAAAACCCTTTTCTTGCCTGTTTGTGAATATAAATCTATCCACAAATATTTAGTCACACACATGAAATCTCGTACAGGCAAAAAACCTTATTCTTGTTCAGTTTGTGAAAATAAATCTATTCAGAAAAGTCATTTAATCACACACATGAAATCTCATACAAACAAAAAACCTTATTCTTGTTCACTTTGTGAATATAAATCTATCCACAAGTCATTTAGTCACACATATCAAATTTCATACAGGCAAAAAACCCTTTTCTTGTTCTGTTTGTGACTATAGTACTGCAATAAAACATCATTTAATTAGACATGTGAAATCTCATACAGGCGAAAAACCTTATTCTTGTTCAGTTTGTGAATATAAATCTATCCATAAATGTTATTTAGTCACACACATGAAATATCATACAGGCGAAAAACCCTTTCCTTGTTCTGTTTGTATATATACAACAGCATACAAAAGTAATTTAGTTACACATATGCGGTCCCACACAGGTAAAAAACCTTATTCATGTTCTGTTTGTGAATATAAATTTGCCGTAAAAAGTCATTTAGTCACATATCAAATTTCATACAGGCGAAAAACCCTTTTCTTGTCTGTTTGTGAATATAAATCTATCCACAAATATTTCGTCACACACATGAAATCTCGTACAGGCAAAAAACCTTATTCTTGTTCAGTTTGTGAATATAAATCTATTCAGAAAAGTCATTTAATCACACACATGAACAGGGCCGAGCCAAGGGTATCTGCCGCCCGGGTGCAAGATGTAGTTTGCGCCCCTATAGCGTATAGCTCCTTAGACGTAAATAGTGTTAATTTTAAAATTCTGCGTTGCCTTGATAACTGTAACTTGTTTTAAAAAATAAAAAAATATAAAGGTTATTATAAACTTTATTATTTGTATAAATTAAAAAATTAAATATTTAAAACAACTAACATAATGCTTTAATAGTTATAAAACAAAGTATTGCTTAAATTATTTATTATTAGTAACTTAGAAGTTATAAACATGAACTAAAAACTACATAAATTCTAAATTTAAATATCAAAAGCGACTTTTCTTGCTTTTTTAATTGCAAATTCTCGTATTAAATCCGTCATATCTAACGCCTGGCAGATCTCTTCCTCGATGCTTATTACAGCCAAATTTGTAAGTCTGTTCTGGCTCATAGTAGATCTCAAATAGTTTTTAATTATTTTTAATTTTGAAAACGATCTCTCACCATGAGCCACAGTGACAGGCATCGTTAAAAAAATTCGTAGGGCTACAGATAAATTCGGGAAAGTGCTAATTAAATCATTAGCCACAAGGTATTCTAAAGTTTCCTTGGCCGAAGTCGTATTGCTTTTATTATAAATGGACAATATTTCAATTTCATTGCACAAATCAATTGCATTAACATCCATTTGTTTTGTAGATGAATCGGTTAATTTAATTTGTAAATCCATACAACATTTCATTAATTCTTCTTTATCTATAGATAAAGAGCCTAAATTATTTAAAACGCCAAAATAGGAGTTGCACTCGTTTAACTGTTCCAATCTGTCATTTAATTTTGATATTACTATATCAAGAATATAAAAATAAAAATTGACTTTGAAATTCAACTCTGGTGATTCGATTGATTCATCTCTATGTTCATAATCAAAAAAAACCTTTGCTTTTCTCGGTCTAACCAAGCCTACAGCTGGAAAAACACTTTCGCAGTCTATATCTTCAGCAATTTTTTTTGCCTCATTAAGCATAGCTGTAAAACTACCTTCAGATCGTATTTCAATGAAAAAAATTTGAATTTCTGTCAACATTTTTACAGTTTCTAGTAAAATAATATTAGATTTTTGCATGATTTTGCTTACAGTGTTTATTTTTGATAAAATATTGTACCAAATTACTAGAGAACACACAAATTTATATGATTTTATTTTGAATCGTCTAATGGAAATGCAATATTTTTCAATTGTAATGGCCCCAATTCAAGAATAGACATTTTAATGTTATCTGTTAAAACTTGCGGCCAAAGAGCAGGATCTTTCAATATTTCCATCCCAGCGTCCTCAGCAGCAACCTCGGTTGGTGGTGGTGAATCCGGTGTGTCCTGTGCATCCGCCTCGGATTTATTATTTTCTTGCCCTATTTCTGGATTTTCCATATGCGTGTCCTTGTTCGAATCAAGCTGTTCCTCCACTTGCAGGCTTGTTGATGGTTGTTCGGCTGCAGCCGCCGCGGAAACAAAAAATTTTTTTAAGGAGCCAGCCAGTCCTTTTTTAATTTCGTCTTTTTCGGACTTTCTTTTTCGATACTGAAAGCCGGAAAGTCTCTTTCTGCCATCGGCCATCTGAATTAAGCACAAATAAATTCTAAGGATAGCGAAACAGAAAAATAAGCAGAAAAGTTCAAATGTTTAAAATAATGAAAAATACTTACGTTTTAAAACTTTCAACTTTAAAAAGCACTATATTATTTAGCTCTTGCTTGAAACGTTTAGCCTTTTTATTTCTGCTTAGTTCAGTACAATCTTACTAGCATTCAATCGCAAACTAAACTAACCCCCAATTGCCCTTTTTAAGTTTGTTATCGTATATGCCGGCGGCATGCATGAGCATGAAGCATGTTGCAACAAAGCACAAATACACAATTTACTCATTATTTTTGTGTCTAAAGAGGGCCGCTTAGTCTAGCTGATTTCGCTGATCTATATAGTTTCGTGTTTCATGACGCTGCACCATAGCGACAGAGTGATAACTCGTGTGTCGGTATAATCACCGTGTACAATAGCAAACGGCACCGACGCGACGTGTTTATAATAAAAATAAATTATAAGTAATAAATTATTATTGTATGCTTGCCGCCTTAAAAATGCAACCGTTTCTCTGTATCAAGTTACCTTTATACGAAAAAAAGCCAGACACAAGACTATAACTTGATAAAAAATGTTGCATTTTCTAATGCCGCAAGACACAAGCATACCTATCTTAAATTTCTTTCATTTTTCATTTTGCCGCCCCAAATAGTTTGCCGCCCGGGTGCTGTGCACGCTTTGCACCCCAGGCACGGCTCGGCTCTGCACATGAAATCTCATACAAACAAAAAACCTTATTCTTGTTCACTTTGTGAATATAAATCTGCCCAGAAAAGTAATTTAGTCACACATATCAAATTTCATACAGGCAAAAAACCCGTATCATTTAATTTAGACATGTGAAATCTCATACAGGCGAAAAACCTTATTCTTGTTCAGTTTGTGAATATAAATCTATCCAGAAAATTAATTTAATCACACACATAAAATCTCATACAGACAAAAAACCTTATTCCTGTTCAGTTTGTGAATATAAATCTATCCACAAAAGTTATTTAGTCACACACATGAAATATCATACAGGCGAAAAACCTTATTCCTGTTCTGGTTGTGAATATAAATCTGCCCAGAAAAGTAATTTAGTCACACACATGAAATCTCATACACGCGAAAAACCTTATTCTTGTTTAGTTTGTGAATATAAATCTATTCAGATCACACACATGAAATCTCATACAGACAAAAAACCTTTTTTTTTTTTTTTTAGTTTATTTATTGCAGTTCAACAAAGTGCATTGATATTCATGGCACTGATATAAAGTTTACATGTCAGAACACATATCATAAGATACACAACTTAACGCATCAAGTAGTCCTCTAGGATGAATTGCATATTCTTGGGTGTTAGCGGATTAATTGTCTTCGTATTCACTATTGTCGTATAGATCTTGTGGAAGTTTGCGTTGCAATCTTCTGTGTATATTTTTGTGTCCTAGCCGGTAGTGGGCAGCACCTTCACAGTTGTTAATATTAAGTAGGAACTTTTTGGTAGTCTTTCTCAGATATTCTTCAATAGTTGGAATTTTTAACTCGTAATGTAGTTGTGTATTTCGGATATACCAAGGGGCATCAACTGATATCCTTAGGATTTTATTCTGCAGTGTTTGTACTTTGTTGATGTTGGATTTAGAGGCATTGCTCCAAATAACGCAAGCATATGTTGCTAACGGTCGAATTAGCGATTTATAAAGGAGTAGGGAGCAGTCAGTTTTAAGTGATGATTTTCGATTAATTATTGGATATAATTTTGTTAGCCTGGCGTAGCACAAGTTGAGCTTCTTATTAATGTGAAATTTCCACGATACGCGCGTGTCTAAATGTACACCTAAGTATTTCACTGTTTCATTATTGGGATTCCATTGAATGCACGTACCCTTTATCACAATGTTATTAGGATCCTTAATCCTTCTAAGAGCGAATATTTTGGCTTCGCATTTCGTTGGGTTAAGTGCTATCCGTTGAAGCTGGTGGCAGGTCGAGTGTCCGCTTTTGAACCCAAACTGAAATGGTGGAAGAATAGCTGCTTCTTGCAGTTGGTCATTTAGTCTGGAGTAGATTATTCGCTCAAGTATTTTTGAGAGAATATTTAAAAGACTTATTGGTCGATAGTTATTAGGGTTTTTGTTATCTTTTCCTGGCTTGGGAAAGATAACAACTATGGCATGCTTCCATGCTATTGGAAAGTATCCCTTTCTGAGGCAAGCATTAAACAGTGTCGTCAGGAATGCGAGTACCTTCGTTGTAAGTCGCTTCAGAATTTCATTGGTGATAAGATCACATCCCGGAGACTTTCTTCTGGGTAAGGTGTTAATGATTGCTTTGATTTCATTGAGGGAGGTAGGTTGTATACGGTCAGGAATTGGGAGATGTGATTCAGTGTAGTTTAGGATCGAGTTAGTGAAAGCATAGTTGTTACCGATTGTGGGAGTAAATGTTTGTGCTAGGTGATTAGCGAATAGCGCAGATTTGTCCTCATCCGTATAATAAGTTGTGTTGTTTGTTGTAATTGGGGGTATTTGCTGAGGTTCCTTTAGAACTCTTCTCGTGGCTTTCCACATACCTGGATCTCCAGGTTCTAAATCTTTGATATACCTTTGATATGTTAGAATTTTGTAGTTTTCAAGTTCTCTTTTGATTCGGTGTGCTAGATTATTTAAGACGTTTTTGGTTGTCGGGTTTCAAGTTCTTTGCCAATCACGCCGTACTTTGCTTTTTTGTTTTATTAGCTCAATGATGTAATTTGGCGGTATGTTGTACGTTGCTGGTATTTTCCTATGATTGGTTTGAGTTGTCTGCTGGATGCTGTTTTGTATACTGCTAGTATAGTCATCAACTGCCTGATCAATGTCTTTTCTGGTTTCAAGATTAAGCGGGTGTTTGATATTTTGATCAAGATGTGCTTGAAAGTTTTTCCAGTTGACAACGCCGTTTATTAACTTGGGGTTAGGAGGGTTGCGGTGTGGGGCGCTCAGAAACGTTATCACCACGGGTAGGTGATCGGAGTCGAGTTCTTCGATGGGTGTTTGGTGTATTTGTTTGGTAAAGCATTTTTGTAGGATTATATCAAGGATGTCCGGCTGGTGATTCGCTCGGTAGGGATAGTATGTGTGTTCGGTAGGGGCTAACACTTGGAAATTGTACGAGGCCGAGTAATTAAGGAGTTGAGCTCCTGCAGGATTGGTGGTTCTGCAGCCCCAGGCAGTGTTTTTACTGTTGAGATCTCCAATCACGAGGGTGGGCTCATTGGTATTTAAAAGAATTTGTATGTCGTCGTCTGTAAGTTTTTTATTGGGTTGCTTATATGTACTGATTATGGTCACCTGGTTGTTATTACACAGCGTGATTTTTACTGCAGTCGTTTCTATTGTGGTCTTCTCCATGATTAGTGGGTGATGGGTAATTTGTCTTTTAACTAGTACTGCGACTCCCCCCGAAGCTACTCTAGCATTTCTGTCCCTTCTGTAAATGTAGTATCCAGGTATTTTAAAAACATCCTTTTCAGTAAGATGAGTTTCTGATATGCATGCGATATCAATGCTGTATCTGGCTAGAAATGCAATAAAAATTGAGCGTTGATTTGTTATTCCGTTCGCATTCCAGTTTAGGATTGTTAAGTTTTGTAGTATTTTATGGGCCATTGATAATTAGGAAGTATTGTGTTGATTAAAAATGTTTTAATTTGAGGAAGGAGGGGAGTTATAAAATCAAGAAGGATTTTTATGAGGTTATTTATTATGGGTGAGTCTGTAGCGTTTATTGTTTAGTTTTGTTGTTGATTTGAAGTTGGTTCTTTTGAAGAATTTTTAAGTATGTAAGAATAGCTATGGTTTGGGTTTGTTGTCGCGCTGGGTGTATTCCTGCTGTTGTATCTGTTACTGGGGGTTTGGCTACGTGCTAGGATGTTTCGCTGTTGGTTATAGCTTTTACACCCCCTGTAGTTGGCTGGGTGGTGCTCGTTACAGTTTACGCAGATTGGTGGATCATTGAGGCGTTTTTGACATTCGCTTGTGAGATGGTTGCCCGGGCATTTAACGCACCTAGGGGTAAGATGGCAGTAATTCTTCGTATGGCCAAAACGCTGACATCTGTGGCACTGGGGGAGATCTGTTGTTTTTTTTGCGTTTCTACTTTGACAATAGAATAAAAGAGTTTATCTAACTTGTAGATTTCTTTTGCTTCGTCGTTGTTAGTAAGATCAACTGCGCAAATGGGTGAAGGTTTTTTTATCTTTGTTTAAAAGACGAGTTATTTTAATTATAGGATAGTTTTTTAACTCATTCTGAATTTCTTCCGTTGTCAAGGACAGTGGTACATTTTTAATTACCACTGAAATTGGTTTATTATTTGGATTTTGGAAGGTGTGGTACTTTATATCATTAGTTGTATAGAATTTAGTGAGATTTCGATAATCATCCTCATTAGTGAGGTTTATGCAAACGATGTTTCCATTAAATGAAGTTGTGAAATTATTAGCGACTGTCTTTTTAATATCGTTAGTTACTTCTGTGTATTTTACTTTATCAGCACTATGAAGAAAAATTGGTTGTATTTTTATTTTTGGTGTGTTTGTTAATTGTGTTGATTGTGAGGGGCTCTCGCCCTCGATTTTTTTTCCGATTTCATTGGGGAGATAGTATTTATTTTGTGTTAGTAGGTAATCTGAATCCCACATATACCTTTTTTGCACGTCGTTATGAATTGTTGGCGATATTTGATCTGACTTCCGTTTGGCATCTGAATTTGATGGCTGATTGGCACTTGTATCCATATCCGCATTATTCGTGAGTTGATTGGTATCTTCTAGAGGAACATAATTTCTTTTATATATTAACGTTGGTTGTTTTATCGTAGAGTTAAGCATGTTTTTCCGCGATTATCACGAACTGTGGGTTTTGAGTGGACCACGGTCGGTTGACCCGGCCGCGGCCAGCTGGCTTGATAATGCACTCACTAGTTGAAGGTAATATTTTATTATTTACTAACTATGTAATGTTATTGTAATTACTGTTAAATATTAAGCACTAAGCAGTAGTAGCACGACTATTCGCGTACGTGGCTCGCGAGAGACTCACAAAAAAAAACTTATTCTTGTTCACTTTGTGAATATAAATCTATGCACAAAAGTCATTTAGTCACACATATCAAATTTCATACAGGCAAAAAACCCTTTTCTTGTTCTGTTTGTGAATATAAATCTATCCACAAAAGTTATTTAGTCACACACATAAAATCTCATACAGACAAAAAACCTTATTCTTGTTCAGTTTGTGAATATAAATCTATCGATAAAAGTAATTTAGTCAGACGTATGAAATCTCATACAGGCAAAAACCTTATTCCTGTTCTGTTTGTGAATATAAATCTGCCCAGAAAAGTAATTTAGTCACACACATGAAATCTCATACAGGCGAAAAACCTTACTCTTGTTCAGTTTGTGAATATAAATCTATCGATAAAAGTAATTTAGTCAGACATATGAAATCTCATACAGGCGAAAAACCTTATTCTTGTTCTGTTTGTGAATATAAATCTGCCCAGAAAAGTAATTTAGTCACACACATGAAATCTCATACAGGCGAAAAACCTTATTCTTGTGCAGTTTGTGAATATAAATCTATCGATAAAAGTAATTTAGTCAGACACATGAAATCTCATACAGGTGGAAAACCTTATTCTTGTGCTGTTTGTAAATATACATCAGCATACAAAGGTAATTTAGTTAAACATATGCGTTCCCACACAGGCAAAACACCTTATTCATGTTCCGTTTGTGTATATAAATCTACCGAGAAAACTAGTTTAGTCATGCATATGAGGACTCATACAGGTGAAATACCTTTTTCTTGTTTTGTTTGTGGCTATGGAACTGCAGTAAAACGTAATTTAGTTAGACATATGCAATCCCATACAGGTGACAAACCCTTTTCTCTTCTGTAAATAGGAATAGGACCGCAGTAAAATCAGCTGCTACCATCGCATAATGTCATGTTACTTAGATGCTTTTCTGATGCCAAACTCAAAATGCACTAAACATGCGGCTGGATTGTAGGTACGAGTACCATTTTATTGACATTTTCACGATCTGAGGCATGCATTGACTGAGCTAACTAGATCGTGTAAAACTCCAGCTTTTCTGCATATAATGATCGACATTCTCTCTGAACACGTCTAATATCTGGAGCTACTAAAATTCTAAATCCTAAATCCTAACCAAACGGATCGCCCCGCAGAATAATCACATATGAATCTCATACAAACGAAAAACACTTTTGTTGTTGTGTTTGTAAATATACAGGGGCATGCTAAATAAAATAATATGGTTCTCTACGACAGTGGTTCTCAACCTTTTTTTTTTCTTGGCGCACCCCCTAGCATGTTAGATGTTTCTCAAGCACCCATAAAAGACCTGTACGTATACATAGTGTAAGTTTTATTTTTGCAAAATAAAAAATCCTCACCATTGTGGGGTTATTTTACAAAAATAATAATAAAATTTACAATAAACACATTTTTTTGTTAATTTAAATTACAAAAATTCTAACAATACTTGTATATAAACAGAAAAAAAAGAAAAAGGAATAAATCTTTACTAAAAGCAACAATTGAGGAAAATAATGCTGCTTACGAGGGCCGTTTTTTTTTCAACCTTCGATGAGCCATAACAAAAAGACAAGTGCATATAAAACAAAGATTTTATTACTAAAATTTATGTACACGTATGGTTACTTTTCTACATAATCACCTTAGAGATTGAGGCATTTGTCGTAGGTACCTGTGGACAAACTTTCCAATACTCTCTGCATAAAATGTTGCCGCCAATGAATTAAAATGAGTCTTAACGTTGTCTTCAAGTTCCTCGTTATTTTGGAAGCGCTGCCCTTTTAGCCACTTCTTCAGTTCAGGGAAAACAAACAAGTCACTCGGCATTAGGTCGGAACTGTATGCCGGGTGATCGAAAATATCTCCTTGAAATTGTTCATGGAACCGGTGGGTTACAGCAGCACTGTACGGGCGTCTCCCCCGGATCCTTGAGCAATATGGGATATTTTCAATCACCTGGAATACAATCCTCACCTAGCATCGAGTGACTTCCATGTTTGCCCTGAACTGAAGAAGTGACTAGGAGAGCAGCGCTTCCAAAATAACGAGGAGCTTCAAGACAACGTTAAGACTCATTTTAAATCATTGGCGGCAACATTTTATGCAGAGAGTATTGGAAAGCTTGTCCACAGGTACAACAAATTCCTCGATTTCCAAAGCTATTATGTCAAAAAGTAACCATAAGTGTACATAACTTTTAGTAATAAAATTATTGTTTTATATACACTTGATTTTTTTTTGTTATTGCCCACCGGAGGTTGAAAAAAAAATGGCCCTCGTATTTTTTGATAAATCAAACCAGAAAAGAAATGGATAACACTAAATTTAATGAAACACTTTTGTGAAATGTTGAGAAGTTTGTTACAATTTCAGAAGGGTTTTGCCGATCCACATATAACCTCGAATGTCCGCATCATTAGGAAAATATTCGTCAAATGACGTTGATAATTGTACAAGATGTTGAACGTTTTGACCTATGCCTAAAGGCTCTTTCCACCTACATTATAATTTTTGTTTTGAATGCCGAAATTTTATCATTTGTTTGTTTATAATAGATAAGAACTAATAATTTTTTGGAAAGTTACCAAAAATTCATTTTAATTCTATTTTACTTTGAGTGAGCGGCACTACGGGGGGCATTTCTTTTCTTTAAGGGGGCCTGTGCTCCTTCAGCCCCCAACCCATAGTTACATGCCTGGAAAGTGAATGAAAAGTTCAATAGTTTATGTACCTATATTTTGGGTTAAGTGTAGCAACAGAGGTAATGTGCCTTATTTGTCACACTTGTTCAAACGATTTTCAGAAGAAATGAATTTTGAAATAGTGAGCACATAATTTTTCAATGCCACGGACAATCTTTATGTAACCTAAAATAATGTTTCTAATTAAATTAAGTTTAAAAAAATATTATCTAGTTAACTAGTATAATGGAAAAATGGGTTGCATAACTTTGTCTGTAGCATTAAAAAATTGAGTATAGCTGTATTATTCAAAAAATATGGGCTTTGCGGAAGGTAGTATAGAAATTGCTAAAAAATATCATAAGAAAAGGTCATTATGCAGCACTGTTAAATTATAGTATGTTACGGTCTTAAACTGACTTTACGACACCGCACCGGCTCATATAACAACGAAACGGCCGGCGCGTGCCATAATGGACAAAATCGGGACGAAAGTTCTCCTAAGCCGCTACCCATGCCGCAACAAGATAGGCCGGCTAAGGCATCAGTGGAGCTGGGCGGGTCCTTGACGAGATTACCTAAGGGCAACGGCCAGGGGGTCGGTAAGTAACGGTAAAATAAAGAGGGCCCCACCAAGCCTGTCTTAACCCAAATAACCGGGCTTGGGCGGTTAAACAGGAGCAAAGTATTCAAGATACTCCGTCGATAAAAATTCTCATGAGCTGCAAGCTCAAATTACAATTTTGTGATCGCAAATACTGGAATAGTAATATTGGGACTCTTTGGGCCGCGACTGCGCAATCACCGGACCTACCTGCACGCTCTGATTTCTCACGTCTCGCCGTACACCAATATTTACACTGTAGAGGCGCTATCTGAAACAAAGCATGCACAGGTCGAATAGGAATAATACGTCCCTTAATTAAATATGCGTCTATTGGTCGATAACTACATCTGGGCAGCAAATCGTGCCGCCAAGCTTGTGTTATTTCTTACGCTAAGCACCAGCTGATGGACGCGCTATGCTAATAAACAACACACTATGGGTGGCCGGCCGTAGTGGGATCGACACTTTACATATTAGAGTACAGTTTGGAAATACGCACTCCGGAAAAGGGCGCGTTAGTTCGCGATAACAGACGCCGACCTGCAAATGCAACGGGAGCAGTGTAGCTAGCAGCAAAGCACGACGCCGCACAAATGCGCGACGAATTAATTGAATGCCTAACTCGTTAGGCAGCGGGGCAGCGTGACTGCAATATTTGGCCAGGAAGAGGGGCTAACATAGCCTCACTAAAGTATGCGAATTTGGAATAGGTGCCAGCCCCTGCTACGTCGCCCACGCAGTCGTTGGCTTCGGTTAACACCTGATAAGCAAAGCACAAAGCCCTCGCAAACATAAATAAAGGGCTCGAACAGATTAGGGCGCGCCAGGCTCCGCACGGCTAGGAGTTGATTCCATTTATGTATTAATCGGTACAATATAGCGAAACGCGCGCACATAAAATTACTGAATTAAAAGTTCGCACAAACGTAACACCAAAACATAGGCGCAGAGTTCTTTAGCTATTTAGGCGATGAAACGCGAAACTCACGCACATGAAATTACTAGCAGGCTACCAACGTAGCGTCTTGAAGCATGGTGGCCTCAAGCCGGCACTAAAAGCCGCGACAAGCAAGCAAAGGGCATGCATCCGCCCGCACAAAGTTGAGCACAAAAGCAACACCGCTCGCACAAGCGACAGTTAACATCTTTAAATGGTTGTAATTACAAATACCTTAGTCCGTAGACGGTCTATGAGAGTTGCGTGAAATCAGTTGGTAGAGGGCGACAGTCTGTAGCAGCTAAATCGCCGAAACTTGGCATCTGGGGTAAACGAGCTGGAATCCGCCAAGATGGCGGCGTTAGGACGCTCTCCTGAGAGCACACTTACGGCGGCAAAGAGGCCTACTTCGTCCTGCCTAGAAAGATCCTCGAAAACAGCGAGTTGAAAAGGGAAAGCCCCCTTTCTCACAAACGCAGAACTGGCCCCGTGAAGCCCATCACACACCCACGCTTTGACGTAAAGACTTGCCACTCGCACAATCACACGCGACCTTGTCAGGGAAGATAGACGGTCGGCCTTACCTTTTGGCGAAAGTTATATTTGGTATTTTGCCGGCTGGTAACTATCGGCCTAAATGGGCTAGCTCGCCGCGAGGGTCGCAGGGTTCCAACTATGCTAAGAGAGAATACAAAAAAAAGGAGTGGGCGCCAGGTCCTCGACTCAGTTCTAATCCTTATGCCGGACCGTGCACAAGGTCAAGACAATTTCCAGCAGCACAAAGAAAACAATCAAATCAACCACCAAAGAATATATATCACAGCTTTATTACAATAACCTGGTGGGTACTATAGTGCCAGAAAATATTCACACACCACAAATACATAAAACAGCAAATCCACAAACAGTCAAAATGTATCACCGCAAATACACAGAAATAACAACAACAACAAAAATATCACAGTCGACCAAAAATAATACTCCATCTAAAGCTACGAGCGCACAACACAATTGACCTAAAAACGAGCTCAAGGTGTCATAAAGCTAAATCAGCCTGAAGGGCGTAACAACTAAAACAGCCTGAAGGGCGTAAGATACCTCGAAACTTATATCAAACAAAAATAGGCAAAGCATAACTAAATAATCAACCAGTGGGGTTCACCGTGAAGCGGGAATCGCTACGACACGAAGCATGACTACATTAACCTACCAAAATGGTATAAAAAAAAAATCTTTAAAATAAAATAAGCAACAAATCCCCGTGAAGCGGAGTACGAAAATCAAGGGTGCGAATAACGCAAGCAAAATAGGCAATGCCAACATTAAACCCCGAAGGTTGGCCAAAAAAAATTATCTTTAAGTAGCACAAAATTTAGATAGGGCGGTTCCAGCACGTTATGAGATCTCACAGGGGTTGCTAGTTCCTAAAGGAAAGTCATACGGCAATACCTGACGTTCTAAAACTGCTTGCGAGAATTCTAAACCCTAATCTAAACTATCAGAAATCAAAACGGGAAGCTAAATAATTCCAACAAAAATCCCGTTGGCGGCACTTTCGCCACCACAAAAGTTTGACATATTAAAAAGTGAACCTGAAACGAGAGCCTAAAACCTGCCGACGGCTCCGTCAGAAAGTTCCTGGTTATGACACAAGTGGCGCTGTGCGTCGTTTAATTTCGTAATGTTTTCAGCTTACATGTGGTCTAACTTTCTAACTTGACAGTAACTTCGTTAGAGTATTAGTCAGAAATCTTGTCTACAGCTCCGTGAGATTTTGTTTATTTGCGTTTTTTCTTTTATATCGCTAAATAGCATGGCCCTTATTTGTATGGTGTGTGAGAAAATATTTACATTACAAAAAAATTTAAATAGACATTATAGAAACATACATAAAAGTGATCTAGCACCAATTTCCTTTCCTGAAAATAGTCGAAATTACCAATGTCTGCACTGTAAGTGTTCTTATAGACAAAATAAAGATTTATTGTTTCACTTAACAACTGAACATAATTTTCAAATGGAAACAGAAAACGTATACTTTGAAAACTTTGCTGGTAAGTAGTTACGTATATAAGTAATATTCATTATAAAATACAAAAGCAATTTTAAACAACTAAGAGACAATAACTAAGTAGGTATATTATATTTCTTTTAATTTTCAGATTTTCTGGATTGGAAATTTAAAGTCGAGAAAGAAGAAAAATGTAATTATATTATTGCAAGAGGAAAGGCAAAAAATAAACTAGGGGAAATAGTTAAAACATACATATGTAACAGAAGTGGTAAGTGTTTCATAATAAAACAATTGTATGAAATTTAATTCGAAAGTAGGTATTTACCTATATTATTAAGTCAAGTGTATTTTTTGAAAGGAAAAATTTCAAAAGTTCTCGTCGGCAATAAAACGTGCAACAAAGAAAGCGACAGGATATTCTTCGTTTTCATGCAAATAATTCATGTACCTGACAATAAAGGGTGGGTACTTCCGGATTTCTTGCCTATGATTTGTTTACAACGGAAAAAGGTGATTCAAAGCTGCCGCTTTCTTTGTTGCACGTTTTATTGCCGTCGAGGACTTTTCAAATTTTTCCTACTACCTATAACAAATATTTATTAAGAATAAGGTAAACAGATATTTTTGATATATTTCTAGTTTGTAACTAACATTTCATAAAACATTAGGTGTACCTAAGTATTTGTTTTATTTCGGTAGGAATGGCCTCAAGGAATAATAGAACTACCAAGTTTCGACGCCAGTTAAAATCACAAGGGTCATGCAAACTAAATAGGGCTTGCATTAGTGAAATAAAAACTGTTGAACATTCAAATGCAACAGTTTCTATTACAAGAATTAAAAATCATTATGGACATAATGCAGAAATTCAACATATCCGTATTAGTAAACAAGAACGAGCTTCTGTAGCTTCAAAATTAATGAGTGGTGCTTCAAAACAGAAGTAAGTAATACAATTATAAATGTGACTATAATAATTTATTTATTTATTTATTTTCAGAGTTTTAGACATTTATCGGAGCGATATTGGAGATGTATTAAATAGAATTGATTTACTTACTAAAAAAGATATTGATAACATAAAAAACAGTTTTAAGTTACATATTTCCGAAGGCGTAAAACATGAAAATGATGCAATTAGTGTTGATTTATGGGTAGAAGAAAACAAAAGTTTGAAAGAAGGCAATCCTGTCTTATTTTATAAGAAACAAAACGAAATAATGTCTACTTTTAAACTCTCCGATTTTTGTCTCATATTAATGAATGATTATCAAAAGAAAATGTTCATTGAATTTGGAAATAACATTGTTTGCATTGATTCAACACATGGACTGAATAACTACGACTTCGAAATGACTACATTAATGATAGTGGATAATTTTGGAGAAGGCTTTCCCGTAGCATACATGTTTACCAATAGAAAGGATACTGAAATTCATGCATTATTTTTTGAAAAAATTAAATCAAAAGTTGGAATTATTAAATGTACAACTTTCATGTCGGATATAACTCATGTGTTTTACAATGCTTGGCTTGCTACTATGGGTTCAGCAACATATCAGATATATTGTGCATGGCACATAGACAGGGCTTGGCGAGTTAATTTATCCAAAATTTCAAATAAAGAAAAACGTAATTGGGTTTATAAAATGTTAAAAGTTTTGCAGTATTCTTCAGATTCTAATATATTTCTTGATCATCTCCAAACAGCAATATTCAAATTATTGGAAGATAATGATACATATAATTTTGGTGTTTATTTTCAAAATAATTATGCGGGCATTTATGAACAATGGGCTACCTGCTTTCGAAAAACATGTGGAATAAATACAAATATGAGGGTGGAATCTATGCATAAAATTATTAAATACTTTTACTTAGATAAGAAGCACGTAAAGCGTTTAGATAAAGGTTTGCATGCTGTACTTAAATATACCAGGGACAAAATAGTAGATCGTATCATTAAACTGACAAAAGGGAAAAACACCATCCATCATACTGAAATAATTCACCGACATAAAACAGCTTTAGAAAGTTCTTTTGATGTTGAAGAAGCTGGTGAAAATAAGTGGAAAGTTAAATGTAAGGAAAAGAGTTTGATAAATGTATACGATGTGGAAAAAATAATGCAACTAACATGTTGCAATCAAAGTTGTGACTTTTGTTTGATTTGTGTACATATGTATACATGTAACTGCTCAGATTTTGTTGTTAAATACAATATATGCAAACATATTCATTTTGTTGCATTTCAACGCAAAACAATTCAAGAATCTATGGAGGATACTTTAAGTTCGGTTCCACAAACAGTGCATGCTGCTGATGAAATCAACCAATGTATTTTAAGTGTTGGTAAGGCAAAAACAATGCATGGTTTAAAAGAAGAAATTAGATTTCAGCTTGATAATATTTATTCTAATTTGGATAATAAAAGTGATGCGGTACTTACACAGTTAAATTCTTTATTAAAAACTGGAGCAGCATTGTTAAATATAGGACAAGACAATAAGAAAGACTTTGTTGAAGCAAGCGTATCAAATGTTGCGAAAAATATAACGCCACAAAATAGATTTTATTCTACTAGAAAGAAAAGGAACACGATAAAAGAAAAAATGAAAAAACCTAATCAAGAAGAAGTAAATACACTTGTTGACGTTTTAAATGACACACCAACATTGGTAGTTTCTACCAATTCTGCTTTAGATCACAATTATACAAATTATTGATTTTTCTTTTTATTGTAGTACTTGCTCTAAACCTATTGCATACTATTATATTTTACTGTTATATATGTATGTCAAAATTCACATGGAAGTAGTTAATGCCAGTTCTGTGAGTCTCTCTTTCCATTTTGTTTCTCATAATTTTTTTTATTTTTCTGTCTTCTTTATTAACGTCCTGGCGAAGTTTAGCTAATAGCTACTTAACCAGAACCAAACACATCGCATTTCTTGTTTTTGTATTCTCGTATATTCTATATTCTTTAATTCTTATGATTTAGTAAATACCTAATCATTATATTTAGTATTACTATTATGTTTTGTTTTTAGCGTTCTAGAGTTCTGCAGTACTGTTCTACCATTATATTATTTGTAAATAAATGTAATATAACTATTATTTTATAATATTATTAATCTCCTTTTACAATATTTTAAAAATTAAGAAAGCTATATCCTCAATAATAAGAGATGTAAGTGTAGATGTACTTGGTAGTCAACTTTAGCATGTTCTGAAATAGCTAGACATGCACAACCCAATTTTTGAGGCAATTAATTAATTCACTTTTCATCACCTCTGGTCTACTTCTAATATTTTCTTTTCTATAATAAAATTACAAATTTAAATTTCCCACATTTACGTTGCTTTAGTACAGGTCCCTGTATTACCGATATTTCTGACGGAGCCGTCGGCAGGTTTTAGGCTCTCGTAACCTGAATAACTAACTAGGTTAATGCAATGTACAACGTTAAAAGCATTACAGTGGCTGCAAGAGCAGACCCCAAATCAAATCATAACAAAATTACACAAGGCTGTAATGCACAGAGGTAAGTAAACTAATTAATCCAATATCTCATAGCTCAAATAGACACCAAAAACGCATGTGCGCAAAATACTAATATAGGTAGCAATTCAAAGGTCACACTAAACAATTCAAATAAACGAACGATACAAATCATAGCATTACAGAACCTCAGATTCATACGGCACGTGGGAGCCGAGCCACTGGAGAAGATGAGAGAGTCCAGGTGCGTTGGGCAGCGTTCGCAGAGGGAGCGACTGCAAATCCAGGCCGCAGGGGCGGGCGGCCAGCTGGCACGCGGAGCACCGCATGATCCAGGCAAAACCAAATGCACGACGACGAACAGGACCAATCCAGGTAATAAAACTCAATTCCATGGCTTACGAGAACTCAATTCCATGGCGTACAGTACATAACGCATTTCCTTGGCGTAGAATAGTTAACGCATTTTCTTGGCATAGAATAGTTAACGCATTTTCTTGGCATAGAATAGTTGACGCATTTTCTTGGCATAGAATAGTTGGCTATAAATTACAAATTTCCAGATAAGCAACCACGCTGACGAAAGGAAATCGTAACAAACCTGCGAATGGTGACGAACAGCCTAACGCTCCATTCGATCGAGAAGAGCCCACCAAAACCGCAACAAAAGCGAACGAACGCTGGCAGCAACTCCCAACGGCTTCCAGAACGTTCCAAAGGGCGCCTTGCCTCCAAAAATCCCTCAAAACGACGAGGACGGCTATAACCAAAGCCAGAGGAGCAAAAGGTTCCCAGGGCACTAACTTCAACGATCGAAGCAATGGAAAAGAATGGAATGCAAATTCGCCAGAGCAGTTCACGATCCCAGGTTATCAATGTCAAAGTCAAATTCGAAAAAAGGAAGAAAAACTATAGGTGCAGAGTGTATGTGCAGAACTGATAACAAAGTGTTCCTTTTAATTCAAAATTGAGGCTGAAGGTATTTGGGTTGCCTAACTATAGATAAAGTACTGTATATTTAGAGAATAAAAGTAAATTGCCAAATCTCACTAATTATTTCAATTAACAAGTAGGAAAATGTCAAAATGAGCGTAACAACCTCTTAAAGGCGAAACAGTTTATGGCATATTCGCTGAAACAGTACGGGAAATAGGAAGGCTTTCACAGCAACGGTACTAACAAACAACGGCAATTTACACAACATTCGCTGAAACAGCGCGAGACGGGAAAAACAGGCTGGCGTCTCCGCCATGGCGGGAACGCCGGGCCAACACACACTCTGCGACCTCTTCGATCGACGGCCTGCGATCAACTCCCCCGAAGCAGCGTTACGATGCCGGAAGTGGCGTGAACCAAAACGGCGTTACCACGTGACCCTCGACAGCCAATGGCGATGCGCCCAATAAAACAAATACGTTCCGGTGACAAAGAGAGCGCGAGGCCTCGCAGTCACACCCGTTCAAAAGGGTGTCCCAAAAGATCCAAGCGCGTCTACATACAGGGTACTCGGAAACGAATGAGCACGAAATGAGCTTGCGTTTGTGACTAAAAGTTAAAAATAGGTTTTCGATATAACTAAACTGCCCTAAAGGCGTGAAATGTAATTCAAATTACTGCCGACGACAAAATGGCTTAACAAGTAATAGTGTTGTACCTGGAGTAGGACTTACTCCTTTATAGTTGTTAATGAATAGGAGACTTATAAGTAACATAGCAGTAAGTAATAATTTGTTAGTTTCTAAGGTAGAGAATAAGGAAATAGTCCATGTGAACATTAGTACAGAAACAGGATGTAGCTAAGCATCATGGTAAAACTACTAGAACAAGAAACGAATTTTAGCTTAATCAAAATGTTTCTATAAGAAAAGGGTTGTGTATGAGCCTGCAAAAATTGTAACTAAATGTGACAAACCTAGACTATGCGTGGTGGGAAGATAAGACGGTCAAATTTAATAGTTGAAATAGCTCACATTTGATAATGAAACACAGTTTAGCAATGTCAATTATCTTGATGTGTCTATAGTCGATTTTGACCTACGAGGAACAATTCAAATTTCTCACAACTAAAACCTACATATGGAATTGGCTGTTTTACACAGTACTAAGTTGCATATATTTTTTGATACGTGTGTTGACATATCAGCTGTTCGAAGCTTTTACACATCAGTTAGCAGTTTTATGTTCTTATTTAAACATTATAGGTGAAATAATTCAAAATTGCCATCAAATTTTTGTAGTATATTTTATGATGGTACTTTATAGTATAAATACGCCTTTTCAATTACCCTCCTAGTTTAAAAACGGACTATAGTAATATGTAAGTTGTTAACAGTAAATCTGGGGATGATAATTTTGGACACAAATGGCAACACTGAGATTGACAGCCAATAGAACAAAGCAAGAAATTTGCCAACCTGTGGTATGTCGAGCGTCTGTTCATTGTAAAACAAAAAATGTCACTTCGTAACTTCAGTTGAGAAAAACCCAAAATTATTGTATATCAAAAAAACTTCAAAATGCTTATAATATTGTCAAACTTCCGTCAATACAATTTTAGATTATAATCATAACAGTGAGGACACGTTCAAATTCCAGAATATGCTTCGCTGAGAAATGTTTTCAATCACACTATATGGGGCTTATGTTTTAAATTAAAATAGGGAGTTATGAGTTACCTGGTAACTTAGTTATTGTTAAGACCAGTAGAACTTCAAGGAATGAAAAACTAAGAACATTGTACTATATGTAAACAAGCTTGGTGTTGTATAATAAATTCTTGATAATTATATGATTGACATGCTCACATATATTAATTAAATTGAACTTTGATTAAACTCCCGATAGTAATTACGTAATTTCGATGGCAATCTTGTTGTATGATGCTCTCTCTGGATCATACTATTACCTGTTGCATTAATTTACACCTGCCATATCTCGACGTGGATCTAACGGAACATATGGAAACAAACAAAAGTGATTTAGTTAGCCAACACACGCCAAATTGCTCGCAACCTCAAGTGCCACAGAAAGAGCTGCAAAGGTCGTCGAGTTCAGATAAGCATAAATATAAATATTGGACAAAATATATTGGCCCGTTCTTTGTTTACATCGAATGCATCGATGATAATAGAAACGCCGGTCGAATACATCTCATGGTTATAGGTAACAAGGCTGTAGCCAGGAATTCCCTTGGGAGGGGGGGGGGGGGCGAGCTCTGGACCAGACACAATAAGTATTGACAATACATTACATTTCGAAAGAGTCGAAAATATTTTAGTAAATATGTATAAAACGGTGGGTTGGAAAAGACATTTCGGGGAGACGACACGAAAATCTAAAAGGTAAGGTAATTAATATTACTTCTCTTGGAAAAAACAGGATACGTGTAGAACTACAAAATTACAGTAGCGCCTACGTACTTATCGATTCGCATATCCTAAAAGAACAGAAATTGGATTGCTATATACCCCATTATTTATTTTTTAAACAAGGCGTTATCCGTGGAATTGATAAGTGTTTATCCGAACAAGAAATTACAAATTATTTAGAATTTTCTAATAACGAAAAAATATATATCCACAGTATCATAATCATAATCATCATAACTCTATAATAAAGCAGAACACTTCCCAAGGTCAAACATGCATGCGCGTGGTCTATGTGTAGTTCGATTGTGGGCGTGGTCTTGATATTAGCAGCGTTGCCAGACCTGGTACAATTCTACGAATCTGGTACATTTTGAAACCGTTTCTACAAAAGCACATTTTTAAAACGCGCATGCATTCATTCTGGCAACCCTGCATATTCTGACCCGAATGGTGCCGACTGCCGATGCCATCGGTGACGTAACCGTTCTTTGCCGTTTATGTGTGGTTAAAGTAATAAAGTTTCGAATTTACATTTATTATTTTTACAACAAATCCTACTTATGCCCACTCGGAAATTGTTTAAATTATGCTGATCTGCGAAACCATTTGTCAAGTGTACATAAAGTGAAAATTGAGTATAATGAATTCTTCAGGTACGTCATTAAAATTATTTGATATAATATAGTCATTCATGATACATGCTTTTCAGCATTTCACCAGTGGAAAAACTAAATTGAAGGAGGCACTTTGTCATCGTATGTACTTCACACTTCATCTAAATTGCTGGCGGATGGCAGTAAGAAACAATATTACAACTGTCATCGCTCTGTAATTTTTTTGTGTGTTCTAGGCAAATTAAAACAAGGTGTAACTTTTGAGCACTTATTAAATGATATTCGTGATGCTGGTTGACGAAAGAGGAATCACAACAAATCGTACTTTTATAGAAGAAAGACTTGCACAATATCGCAAGAGATTTTCGTATAGATTATAGTATAAAACGCCACCGTAACGATGCAATATGGCTATTCGTAAGATAAACGAGGATTTAGATAATCTTACTGTCTGGTTTAGCAATAATGGTCTTACATTAAACGCCAAAAAGTCGCAGGCAATTTGCATAACCTCCGATAAAAGAACTGGTGATTATATAACTTAAAATCATAACATTGTAGTAAATAGTGAAGTAGTACAGTGGAGTCGTTATGCAAAAAACCTAGGTATTATAATAGACGATAAATTATCATTCGAATTGCATGTGAGTCATATTTACCAAATGTCATTTATGAAATTACGTACTTTGTATAGCTTAAAATATTTATTAGACGAAAAAACCAAACTCATGTTAGTTAAGACGCTTATTTATCCGCATTTATACTATTGCACTATGGTATTTTTTCCAAATCTCACATAATTCAACAAAACTAAACTACAGCGAGTACAAAACGCTTGCGTAAGATTTGTCTGTAACATTACATACAAAGAGCTTAATGTAAAACAACGTAGTATGTATCTGTAGTAGAGGTGGGCAATCCGATTCATTTTTGGGAGTCGATTCTTACGATTCAATCAATCAACATGAATCGATTCATTCGATTCGTTCATTTGAACGATTCAGTTTCGTTCGGTTAGGTCCCCCTGAATTTTAGGTTTTGCACCGAGCGCGTCTGTATTCTTGAAACCAGACGGAATGTCTATGTATGAATCATGAACCTTCCATACTATCTTTGCTATGCTTGCTAAAATGCGCTTGCCGCTTGGTCAGTTATCAGTTTAATTGCATTGCAGTTGCAGGTATTACTTATGAAACAGTGGCACCAACCAAGTTTAAGATTCGGTTTCGTTTAGTTCGTCCCGTTCGCGTTCGGGTTTCAATTTTTGAATCGCGCATTGCGTCGTACGATCAAAATCTAATACAAACGACGAACCGAGACAAGAAGAAACCGATTCATAGGATTCACGATTCTTTATTCAGATTTAAATCACGCTGCGCAGCGTCGTACAAAACGTAACTTCGAATCAATTGAACGACGAATCGAGACAGGAAAGAACCGATTCAGACGATTCTTTGGTCGGAGTCGTTCAAATGAACGATTCGTTCATGAATCGCCCCAGCTCTAATCTGTAGGTATTGTATGTTTTTGTATACTCTGATCTGTACTAAAACGCCAAGATATTTGTTCGACTTGTTGAGCAAAAGATCAGAAGTTCACAATGTAAATATCAGGTACAATAGTTATACAATACCACAACATCGAACAGCTAAATTTGAGGGCTGTTTTCTATATATGGCTCCCACATTGTTAAATAAGTTCTTTGATATATTTCCAGAGCAGCCACTTTCTATTAAGAGTGCCTTGTTAGAATTAGTTAGTAACACGATTTAAGATAATAATAATAATAATAATAATAATAAATTTATTGATATCAGAATACATAATAATAATAATAATAATAAATTTATTGATATCAGAATACAAATAATAATATGTACATTTATAAATTAAACATATAGCACCAGCCTCGACACCGCAAGGTAAATGAGGTTACAGATAATACATACATACAATACATATAGCACCTAATCCCTCGAGGGATTGTTTTGTTGCTAGCATGTACTGTATTGTCTTATATTAAGTTTGTGTGTGTACAGCATTTGCTTATATTTGTGTGATGCCCCGGGAGGGTGGAAGACTGGCTTTGCCAAACCCCCTCGGTTTGTATACCTCTTTGGTATTCAATAAATGGATTTATTATTATTATTATATAAAACAAATTACAAATTATCACAAATTTTAATAGAAACGAACTACGAAGTCTATGTGTGGTCAAACCTCGTGCTAATGTTTTCAGTAGCATCGGTTTTATTCAAAAGGCCATCCATTATATTTCTTTCTTCAACAATTGTTGGTTTATTAAATTTTGATACGTCTTTAATTTGCTTCTATTTTGTTGTAACCAAATTGTAGCAACTGTTGAATTTGAAAAAACGTCATTATTTTCAAAGCAAAATCGTTGATATCAAGAAGCCCTAAATCACTTCCAACATCTTGTTCTTTATACCGGGTGGCCATAAATATCTGGTATCACATTACCTTTGGAATCAACACCGCTTTATTAAAGCGATGAATCCAACTAAACTAAATGTCATTAATGTCATGACAACTAAAATTCCTATCTGTCAAGAATTATTACAGATTGCAATAAGTAATGGAGATAGAACAGGGGATTTTTATAATCGAGTCGTAGGCTAAACTGCAGAATCCAGGGCACATTCTCCTCCTCTTATTGCATTTTATTACATTACATAGGTACCAATACTTATTGTAATTGAAATATAATACTAACCCAACATTTATAAGTAGCTAATTCCATGGCTACCGAGATCTCAGATATTTATGGCCACCCGGTATAACAATACTGGACACTCCTCACATAGACTTTTCGTATCTTCAACCCACAATTTTACACTTATTGCATCGTTATGGTGGCGTTTTGTACTATAATCTATACCTACAAAAATCTCTTAGCCCAGCTACAGTAGGATCGGCCTGCTGAAAAAATCCAAGTGAGCTGAGATTTTGCATACACCTTTGACATTACAAATAATGTCTCAAAAGTCCCCATCGATATCGAGCTTGCGTTTTGAGTTATTCAAGATCAAATGTCACAGAAATAAGTTTTTCGCAAATATCTCGCTTTCTATGGGTCGTATGACTTTTTTAGTTATTACAAAAAATGAATGCTAGGAAATTCTCTACAAAAAAGATTATACAGGGTGTATACGAATTCGACCGACAAACTTTGGGAGCATATTTCTCTCACTAAATACAGCCTAAAAGATTAGACAACCTTGATCCTTATCTGCAAGATAAACTCTGCACAGGTCAAAACACTTCGAAAAAACACTATGAATTTTTCAAGATTTATCTTGTTAAATAAAATAAAAATTATCAGAAATCCATTAGCTTGATTATTAAGAATAACATTTATTATCAGCTATGGCCTAGCTATCATCTTTCAAGAATTCTTGACTTTCAAAAACAATTAAAAATTAGTGTTCCTACTCATTACACGCATTCAAATCTCCAAACTTGAATATTTTATTTTTACTGGTAGTCTGATTAATTAAATGTCATGTTTCATATGTACCTAATGTCATTAATTAATCAGTATAGTTCCATATTTGAGTAAAATTTCATGTTCATGTTCATTTCAATGTTAGATTAAAAGACAAGTCACAAAAGAGGTTCTAACTTTGAAATGAAAGGAGATTGGTTATAAGTATACGAACAATTTAGGTATATCTTTAGGCAGTAAATACACCCTCGAAGTTTGTCGGTCGAATTCGTATACACCCTGTATAGTTTTTTTACATACAACTAACCGTTCAGTAAATAACACACTATTAAGTTTAGCTTAAACAAGGTTAACAATTTAATGTCAATATGATAGATGTCAAAAGTGTTACCAATACAAAACTTGGAAATTACTAGATTCTAACATTAGTTCTGCCATCTATGACCACTGGTTTGGATTCAAGTTGTAGTGACATCGCCATGGATATGCCATCTACGAGTGCTGGATCAAGTTCAGACGACATCCCCATGGACATGTGAGCTATAGGTGTTGGTTCAATTTCCAGTGACATCGTAATAGGCATATATGATGAAGAGGTTTGTATTTTTGTGAATTATCTGTTACAATGTTATGTACCTATTTTAATTATGGATTGCAGCTATGGTGTCACTGTAGGAAACCAGACGACGGCGAACAAATGGTAAAATGTTATGACAGAAAATGTAGAATAAAATGGTACCATTCAGCATGCCTACAATTAAAAAAATTCCTAAAGAAAAGTGGTTATGTGAACTCTGTAAATATACTGCTCCACAAATAAACTGGACCATTTGCATATATTGGTGCAATTTTTAAAAATATTTTCCAAAAGGGCAGTCATGAAATTTTTGGTAACCTTTCATGATTGTGTCACTATAAAAAGCATTTCTTTTCATAATTCTGTTTAAAGAAAACGAAGTCCATTGATAAAATATCATCATTTTAAAATTTTCAATTTTGCCCAAATATTGATAGCACATTGCATACAAAGTATGCTGAATTGTTGCCAAAGATTTTTAAACGTTCTGGAGAGACTCAAAGAACTATTAATTAACCTTTTTTTGTGATTCCTCTTATTTTTGTGAAATATAGTTTTTTATAGTTTCATAATTTTTTAATTTTATTAATATGATTTTGTTAATTGTTCAGTTGATATTTGAGAATAGTGAAATTAAATATGCTTAATATGAGTATACTATAAAACAAAAGCTTTTATATACAGTGTGTCCCTGGATAGGTGAAACGACTCTTGTGAAAGGTAAAAAATTCTCGATTTAAATTTTCATTTTTTGGGGTTCAGCCCTGCTGGTTAAAGGCGAATTTCCAACATAATTTCAGTTTTGAAAAATCAAGTATGCCTTGGAAATTTTAAAAAACCTATTTTTTTGTGAGGTAAAGTACCTTTTATGTGGCAAATACGACAAAAAGTTATTAAAAAAAGTTGTTTAGAATCAACACATAGGCCTCTATACCAAATTTCAAAATCCTCAGCCAACTTTGATCTCACAATTTCGTTTTATGTTTAGAATTTTACTTTTAACAAGGTTTTTTATTTCATAATAAAAAAACTTTGTAAAAATAAAATTCATTGATTTGGGAAATAAACTTGAAAGAAAATGTGAGAAATCAAAGTTGGCCGAGGATTTTGAAATTTGGTAGAGGGGCCTAGATGTTGATTCTAAACAACTTTTCTTTATAACTTTTTGTCGTATTTGCCACATAAAGGGTACTTTACCTTACAGAAAAATAGATTTTTAAAAAATTTCCAAGGCATACTTAATTTTTCAAAACGGAAATGATGTTAGAAATTCGCCTTTAACGAAGCAGGGCTGAACCCCAAAAAATGAAAATTTAAATCGAGAATTTTTTACCTTTCACAAGAGTTGTTTCACCTATCCGGGGACACACTGTATATATATATTGTGACGTAATGTAATAAATATATTTTTATGGGTGGTCCAGTACATTTGTGGAGCAGTATATAAATAGAATTATTTTGTTATTCTCTGTTGATAGAATTTGTAAATATGTTGATCCTTTATACTTTATCCATTGCAATTCTTTTTCATACTTAATTTAGACATTAGTTATTCTGTTATTTTGTACTGTTATGTAAATATTTTGATTGTTTATGTACCTTAAATTCATTAAAATTTTGTTATAAATTATGGAATAATAAGATTAATGATAGCAAGCTGCTTTCGCTATTAACTTTAAGAGTACACGCTAGGCTTGTTCGTTTCTCACCGTTATTCTTTGTACCTTCTTTTTATACCAGAATTCCGATTACTGATATATTAAAGCTTGTGAATCAAATTTACATACTGCTCAACATTGATTTGTCAGCTCCATACCGTATGTTTGCATCTGTTGTAAAAAAGTATTATTATAACTAAAATGAAACAAAATGAACTATTGATGTAACAAATTTTTAAGACTTACATTTACCAATCAGTACGTGAAGTCATAGTAGCAAGTTACGGCATCGATCCATCTCCTGCAACCATGATTAAAGTTTATTTTAGTTAGGATGATTATTTTAATTTTAATTTACGAGCATAAATTGAAAAGTCCCCGGCCTAACTTAGATAGGATACAAATTTGCGTAATGTTTTTACGGCGTTATATTGTTTCAAGATTTATCAGTCTGGCTCTGGAATAGCAAAACTGTCTGGAAAATAATAATTGTTTGACAGACTGTCAAAGTTGCTAAGGTTTTGCATGCTGTAAGCATGGAGCAAGTTGAAATTCGTGCAGCTATTAAATATTTTCATATTAAGGGTTTAGCTCCAAAAGAAATAAAAGATGAACTAGACGGCACATTATGCGAATCTTCCCCTTCATACAGCACAGTTAAAACTTGGGTTGCGGACTTTAAACGTGGTCGCAGGAGTACAGAAAATGCACCGCGTTCAGGAAAATCAAAAACACCCACCACAACAGAAATTATCGAAAAAGTTCATAAAATTGTCTTGAATGACCGGCGATTGAAGTTGATGGAGATAGCAGATACTATGGGCATTTCAACAGAGCTGACATATTATATCCTAACTGAAGTTTTGGGGATGAGAAAGTTGTCTGCGCGATGGGTGCCGCGAAAAAAATCTTGAAAAACGACGCGGGTTAGTAAAGAAAAAAATTCTGTATCATCGGGATAATGAGCCCTGTCACAAGTCAGTTATTGCCATGGCAAAAATTAATGAATTGCTGTTTGAATTGGTACCCCATGTCCCCTACTCGCCGGACTTAGCTTCCTCAGATTTTAGTTTATTTCCAAACTTGAAAAATGTCATGCTGGAAAGAAGTACGAGTCCGATGAAGATGTGATTGCTGCCACAAATGTCTATTTTGACCAATTGGATGAAAGGGCTTATAGGGATGAAATAAGAGCACTTGAATATAGGTGGACCAAGTGCATTGAACTTGACGGGGATTACGTTGAAAAATAAAATTACTGTTTACATGATTTTCGTTTATTTTCTTGTCTAGGCCGGAGACTTTTCAATTTACCCTCGTACATGCTATAACGCTCATACCTGCATATAGCAGAATATATCTACACTGCATCTCTTGTAATAAGAGTAACACCTGTTAGAGATGCCACAATAAATAAATATTAAATAGCTTCAAAATATCCGTTATGCTTTATGCATTAATAGTTATTTAACCAACAAGTGTGTTAATGAAGGCGAATAATAATCGAAACTGTTTAAAGCACGAACGAGCGATAGCGAGTGAGTGCCTTTAATAGTTGAGATTATTAATCGCCCATTAACAAACGAGTTGATTACAAAATTTTTTTGTTGACCATAAAATCTTTTTTTGTGACGAAAAATTTGATTAATAGAACTAACCTCCATGCAAAATATCATCAAAACGTTAAAATCACAAAAACAGTTAATTAATGAAAAAGAGTGGATTAATCAAAAACAGTGTATTAATGGTGTCTATTAATCCATACTTTTTTAGGAAAAATAATTCATTAATATTGAAATTAAAAGCGGTCAACGAAAAAATTATTTTTCATACTTAATTTAGACATTAATTATTCTTTTATGTTGTGTAGACAGCATGTGTAATTTTATTGATTGTTAATGTAGCTTACATAGTTTCGAAATATCTTTATGTTTCTTATCGTATAGGTACTATTTAATCATTTTTGCTATGTGATATTGTAATTTTGCTTTTTATTAATTATTGGCCACATGCAGAAAAAGATAATCAAATAATTTTACATTATATAATAAATGGTGGTGGATAGTATTAACGTTAGATCCTTAATTAACTAATTTGAATAATTTTGTAGATATTATTATTATTATTAAAGTAAAAATAATTAGATTAACTTTGTTAATACAATTTATTTCATAATTATACAATTATAGGAGAGCATAAATTTACGAGTGCAGAAGAAACTGTTAATATCTGATCTACCACAGCAACATCGTCAGTTTTCTTTTTTGCCAGGAACATGGGCATCGTTTCATGAAGAACTGTATTTTTTTGACGAAGGACACCAATAACGCGTTGGGACGTGTATTCTGAAAAAAAGATATAATTAAGATAATTATTGTAACAATATACTTGCACTACCTCACGCTTGCTATATTCCTGGTTGATGCTATATCCCTTGGATCGAGTTGCCGTTTCCCTTTTAGAAAAGCAGAAGCGTAATCACTGTGGCCATATGTAGTCCTACGGAGTCTTTTATTAAAACGCCACGATCTGCCAATACAAAATCTTCTGGCAAGAGATTGTTTAAAATCCCACAATCCTCTGTTAGACCTTTATCGCTTATTCTGCCACCATATCCATGTGATACAAATGATATTGTTCCAGGAGGAGTGATGCCTATTAGTACCTTTACCGTATTATGTTGTTTGTACGTAGATCATGTAGTACATTGTACTTCAAGGCTACTTGATTTTTCCACTCTCATCTCAAAACAATCGATTATTACTGAAATCTTGTTGCCAAATGCTACCTTGAAGCATTCTGGCATTGATTTAATCACCTGATCTCGTTCAGGTCAAATAATAAAATGTTTCATCCGATGATACATAATATTCAATGTGGTATAAAATACTCTGGAAATTGTTTGTATGCTGACGTTAAACATGTATGCCAATAAACTAAAATCTAAATGTAATCTAAGTTTTATCACCGTTATCAAAAACATGGCTCTAAGCATGTTTTACGTACTGAATTAGGAATAAATATATATAATTAAATGTGAACTGTATATATTGTATGTATTTGGTATAGCATTTGCCATAGTAGACGTGTGTAAAAGATTTTTTTTTGTAATGTCACAAACAAAGTATATCTATCTAACGCCCAAAACTTTAAATGCTGCATGTGCCGTGGGCTACAACGTCATTCTTCCATGCTCACGTAAAACTTTTACATTCACTGGAAAACTCTCACTTTTCTTAACTTGTATAACAATTCTTTCCATAATTTTTTTTTACTGCGTTCCAACAACGTCGTATTAATTAGGACGCTTTCCAGAGGCGAGCGTTTCCTTTCCAGAGACTTTCCATTTGAAAAAATATTTTTTGGAACTTTTCCTTACTGCCAATCTCTAGCGTGCTTTTAAAACTTTCTTTAGTACAACAAAAGTTATTAAATTCGTCGTACATTTTAAATGCGGCATATGCCGCGGGTTTCAGCTAGTTAAACGTATAATGCGTAAAATTGAAGACAAAGTATTACCAACGCAAAGTGTTATCATCTCGATTCGGGGGATACTTTTACCACAGTGCGTTTATATACACAGAGTAAGATGTCTTTGTGAACCGTTTGTCCAAAGTGTCTTTGTGAACCGTTTGTCCAAAGTGTCTTTGTGAACCGTTTGTCCAAAGACTCTTGCAATGTTTTAAATGTTTGGGATTTGGTCATTTTAGGAGACAATGTAAAGGTAGTGCCAGACGTAGTCGTTGCAGTAAAGATCATGATGTCAGTGCATGCGATTTGACTGACCACTAAGTTTGCTTTTATTGCAAAGGCCAGCATTTAGCCATTGACCACAAAAAAATCCCAGAATTTTACAAGCAAAAGCAAATAAAAATGGCGACTAATAATTTATATTTTAAGGATGCCTCTGCCATAATATGCAACCCAGGATCATACGCAAGGACACTTAATGATTATAGTCTCGACTGCATAAATATTGACAGCTTTCCTAGCATTTCTGGTAATAACAGGAAAAGGTCTGGTAAAAACGTTAATTTCTCGTCTCTATCGAATCCATTACATAAACCTGATACAATTCCCTTATTCACAAGTATTAGTAAACGAAAGAAAGTCGAATCTCCAGTAAATACTTTCACAAAAATTGATATCTCAAGAGAGAGTAAAAGCAAGCCAGGGGGCCTGATACCCCATAATCCATACCCTCCCCCATATCACAGAATTTATCTTGAAAATAGTCAAAGTACTTCACAAAATTACATTCAAAAGATATATAATATTGTTAACGCAATAGTAGAAGAAATTAATTTAGAAAATAGTAAACTATCCAAATCTGAATGAGAAGAGGTTATCAAAAATAAATGTAAAAGTCAACAATTTTCTTTAAATATCAATAATTACGGATAGATACAACTATAGGCATCTTAAAATAATGCAGTGGAATGCCAGATTAGTATTAGCATATCGTCTATTGTTTCCGCTACGCTGATTGAATTTGTGCCAGCCTTCGATTTGCTTAGTTCCGGAATTATTTTTGCAGTCGTCAAATTCGCACCTTGGAACATAAACTTTATATTATTGTAGAACCAGGTTGTTTCTTGACAGGAGATGGAACTTCTTGGTTGCGATAAGAGGTAACGGGGATGGTCAGGCCTTACCAACCCTTTAAAGACAATCGTAGCCTTCGTCCGTCATTACAAATGAACATACTTTAATAGTTAAAAGTATATTGATTTAAATAATAAATACAGAACCTTATGTATGATTGAATGTGTGTCGAGTTTTTTCAACCTACATACTATTAACATAGACAAAAAACAGGATAGTATGCAATTAATGTAGCGTCATTATACAAAGTGGTCGCAATATGACCCAGTGCAAGTCTTAAAACGCAACGGTTGGCGAAACGATTCCTACAGTAATTGCAACTTGATCCAGTAACTTAATTCAAACTGTCAAGTCTTGTTTACAAACAACTTATCTAGCACACGTTGAACTAGTTTCCGTATCTTAATTACATGGACTTTTGTGTTTACATCATTTCACTTAGTTTTACACCTTTTCCTTAATCCATGGTCAAACATAAGTTTGAACATCTATCATTAAAAGTAGGTATTTATAAATTCAGAAGCGGTAGATATTGTAGTTTTGCAAGAAACGTGGTTCAAACGTAATCTCAATATGACGTTCAACGGCTTTGTGTGTGTACGGAAAGATCGCCTTGATGGAAAAGGTGGTGTTGCTATATTAGTAGCAAAACATTTATTATACAGAGAAAATGTAATAAATAACAATTTCAACAGCAATATAGAATTATGCGCTATAAAAGCTAAAACTAAAAATTATTGGTTAAACATTGTCTCTATTTACCGCCCGCCTAATATCAAAGTAACAATATCCGATTGGGATGACATATTTAGTCAATTTTCAAGCAGCAAAACAATAATTTGTGGGGACTTCAATGCTCATCATGTATTATGGAGCTCCCCCCAAACAAATGTAATCGGTACACATTTAGTTGATGCAGCAGATACGACTAACTACACAATAATTAATGAACAAAAACCAACCAGATTAAATAGACATAGCGATCAACTATCGTCAGTTGACATCACATTAGTATCGGCCGACCTAGCATTATCTGCAACTTGGAGTTTATGTGAAGATAGCCTTGGTAGCGATCATTTTCCAATTCTAATAAATATTAATAACTCCTTTGTTGATTCTACTGTTATATTTCCCTCGTGCAAACGGAAAGATGCAGACGCAGATTGGAATCGTTTTAGAAATGCCTTAGATACAACTTTAAACCAAATAGATTACGATTCTATGAACATAAATGATAAAATAGATTGTTTTTATGAGGCAATCAACCATGCAGCAACCTTATTCATACCACTAAAGAGGCCATTTAAACCTAAGTCCCAAGCAACACATCTGGTGGGACGGTGAATGCTCAGCAGCTTTAAATGCCCGGAAAACACAATTTATTTATTTATTTATTTATTTTGTTCTTTGGGGCAAAAACAGGCTAAGCCCAGTGAATTGCCCACTACAATTTATACAAGATAACAAACTTAAAAATTAATTCAATTTAACATGAGTAATAGTAAAAAAAAAAACAAGGAAATACTGAATAAAATGATTAGAAACTGAAATTAAGAAGAACAAAAATATGTATAAATTCTAGACTTAAACATTGACAAGGTCATAGCAAATATGTCGACGTCGGCATTTAAGGAATTGTATAATACAGCAAATCTGTTTAAGGGGCTGTAAGCGGCGGCGTTAGTGTTACACAACTCCAGATGGAGAGTTTCGGATCGCCTTAGCATTCTAGGAGGAATATTAATGGAAACTTTATATAACAGTTCAGGACAATCCAAAGCTCCATTTAAAATTTTGTGCAGCACCAACAGATCACATACCTTCCGTCGATTCTCTAACGTCGGCATATTGTATTTAATACAATAGTCGCGGTACGAAAACGGGCAACCATTATTCTCCTTATATGCTACGTATTTCATAAATTTAATTTGAATTCTCTCGATATTACCTATATATGATATATATAAAGGATTCCAAACCGAGGATGCGTATTGAATTTTACTGACAACAAACGAGTAGTATAGACATTTAATCTCAGTGACCGAGGTGAACAACTTTGTTGCAAGTTTAATAAATCCCAGTAATTTTAAGGAATCCTGAGTAACACGAGAAATATGTGCACGAAATAAAAGCTTACAATCCATTAAAATACCTAGATCTCGAACTTCTACAGCACGCTTAATTAAATAAATATTGTAATATTTAGTAAAATAATAATTAAAATAGTGTGGATTGATATTCCTGGTAAAGGAAATGACGTAACACTTATCGAGATTAAGAAACAGTCTATTTACTTTGCAATAATCAACTAAACTATACAAATCGCTTTGAAGCAGTATGCAATCCTGAGCAGATCTTATAGGCATATATAATTTCAGATCGTCGGCGAACAACAGAAAATTGCAATGTCGGATGTAATCAATTATATCATTTATGTAAATAAGAAAAAGTAATGGGCCAATATGCGAACCTTGTGGTATTCCAGAAGTAGTATGAAAAAATTTGGATTGAAACCCATTTACAGTCACAGCTTGCGATCTGTTCGATATATAGGAACAGAGCCATCTCAGCAGAGAACCGTGGACACCGACTCCAGCAAGTTTGGTTCTTAATATGTTATGATCTAATTTATCAAAAGCCTTGCTAAAGTCGGTGTACACGGCATCCACCTGGATCCTCCTGTCCATAAAAGAAGATAAATAATCTACGTATTGCAGTAAATTAGTTACAACCGATTTGCCCAGAACAAACCCGTGCTGGTTAGGGATTATATATGATTTTAAAGAATATTTTAAATGATTATTTACAATTGATTCAAAAACTTTTCCAAAACACGATAATTTGGATATAGGCCTATAATTTCTGACATTATCTTTCATTCCCGATTTGAAGATTGGCGTAATGAACGATTTTTTCTAAATATCAGGAAACACACCCTGTTTCAAGGATTTATTAAAAATAATTGAAAGTGGAACCTTCAAGGTCTGTGCACAATTTAATAGGAAAACGGGAGGCAAACCGTCGGGACCGGGGCTCTTGGTAACATCCATAGTAATTAGTTTATCAAATATTTCTGATTCTGAAATACTCAAGCAACACAGAGAATGATTAGTATTATCAGTAACATTATTTATAGAATCATCAATAGGAGCAGGAAGTTCGTAGACAGAATTAAAGTAGTCTGAGAATAAATTTGCAATTTCAATGCCAGTATGAGCAGACACGTCATCATAAAACATAATATTTGGAATGCCATTCCCTCTTTTACGATTATTAATAAATGTCCAAAACTGTTTAGGATTTGAGGCGATCGATGTCTCAGTTTTATTGATGTATTTGGTGTAATCAAGTCTAATCAATTCTTTCGATCTAGTTCTTAGTCGTTTAAATGCAAGGTTATCTAATTCATTTTTATATTTTTTAAATTTTTTAAGAAATTTTAGTTTTTCATTAACTGTTTTAATTGTGGAACTTGAGAACCATCTGGGAAAACGCTTAGCAGAGGTTTTACGAGAAGGCACAAAATCTCTTATAGCTTCATTCAAAACATTATAAAATATAACGGCAGCTGCATTCACATGCATGTTGGATAACTCAACTTCCCAGCTGACTTTTGAAATTGCAGCATTGATAGAATTATATAGCTTCTTCGATTGATAACGTTGTTGAATGTCAACGAGTTATGGCCGAAACTCGAAGACTGTTTAAAAACAAAGCCAAAACTAACTGGATTCAATACTGTAATAAAATCAATAAAAGTGCCCTTATTTTAGAAATTTGGCGTCAAATTAGAGCAGTTGCAAAACGTAATATTGCAAGGCCAATAGTACCTATGGAAATTGCCAATTTGGTTTTAAACCAGCTAGCCCCTCCATATGGAGAAAGAGAAACCAAGAACATAATAGCTGATAACGTTAACAGACAACTTTTTCACTAATTCCTTCAACTTGGAACAACTTGACAGCCCAATTAAAAGCACAAGTACGACTCCTGGCATAGATAATATAGCGTATCCCATGATACAAAACATATCTTGCAAAGCTAAACTTCTACTAGATATATTTAACTTTTTATGGTTAAGTAGGGAATATCCTCCAATATGTAAAGAAATTATAATTAAGTCCATCCTTAAACCTGGAAAAAATCATACATGTGTCACTTCTTATAGGACGATTTCACTAATGTTCTTTTTAACTAAAACTTTTTAAAGAATTGTGAAATTAAGACTGGAATTTTGGAGCGAAAACAATTACGTATTACTCTTTAATCAATACGGGTTTCGTAAAGGCAGAGGGACACTTACGAATCAGTCGACCTTCATATACTGAAAAATATTATGATTCAGTTTGGCATACCGCAAAGTACTGCCCATAATATTATAAATTTGCATAAAAGTAGAACTTTATACCTGCGGGAAAATGGTAACATTATAGAAAGACGTATAGTAAGTAAAGGATTACCTCAGGGGTCTGACTTGAGTCCTTTCTTATTTAATTTGTATACTGCAAGCCTACATCAATTGCGAGATAGTAGAATTAAGTGTATTCAGTATGCGGATGACATTTTTTTTCTATTCACAAGACTATAGATATCAGGTTACAATAAACAATTTAGAGAATATTATGCATAAACTACAGTCATGGCTGCAAGAACATGGATTCGATTTATCCACCGAAAAGACGTCCATAACCATATTCTCTCGTCATCATCAGCCTAAATTGTCGCAAATATCTGTATCGGATTATAGAGTAAGCGTTAACAATAGTACAAGGTACCTAAGAATTATATTAGATAAAAAATTGCTTTGGAGAGATCATATTAAGTAAATCATAAATAAATGCGAAGGAAGGCTTAATTTGCTGCGAGTAATCACAAAAACATATTGGGGTGCAGATCCTGGTATGGCTTTAATTTTTTATAAAGCATATGTAAGAGCCATTTTGGACTATGGAGCTAGCTTTTATGGTTCAGCTTGTAACTCCATTTTAAAATTAGTAGATAAATGTCAATATAAAGCTATACGCATTTGTCTTGGAGTTATGAAATCCTCGCCAGTTCTACCTATGTTAGCAGAAGCACAAGAACCCCCGCTAGACATACGAAGGCGATATTTGGCAAATAAATTTGTAATGAACATGAAAACTAGTGCAAATAAAAAGCTATTAGATAATATTTCAGTACTGACCAACCACACACTTACAAATAAGTTTTGGAATAAGAAAAACTCACAGCCTCTATCGGAAGCATTTACCGAAACTACCAACTTAGATAAGGAGAGTCGCCAGTTCTCAATATTTGATATTATGTTGTAAATGTGAGATACACTTTCCAAAATACACAGATATACTTACCGGCAATAAACCAACAGCTATATTTAGAATACACTGAACGATGGGATTATTATATTATAGATACTTCTGGTTGGGTTGGTCCGCCTTCTTGCACTGCGGCCTAAAAGACCTATTGTGCACATCCCAGAGCTTCACCTAGCCTCACAGAGGTATTTCGATGTCCTCAAAAAAGCTTACTAGTGCGTTTAGTGAGGTGTTTATCAGCAGTTCGGGTTTCCCTAAAGTGTTTATGTCGCAGAGTTATGAGTTCCTCGCACTCGCAAATCCAGTGGATTGGAGTCTGGTCCCCCTCTTCACAGAATCTACAGTCTGTGTTTGCTGCCACTCCTATTGTGTTCATATAACAGTGTCCTGTAGCTATCCTTGTTATGTGTTTTATTTTCTCTCTTCCATTTTCCAGGAGTGCCAGTGTCGCTTTCTTGGATGGTTCCCCTATGAAGTTTCTAGAGTGCCTTACTTTAGGGTAGTCGTGCCAGAATTTGCGATGTTTATCTCGATGGGATAGTTCTACGATTATATACACGGATGACTCGAAAAGTCTGCTTTCCACATCCTGTGCATTTTATATTCCGTCTTTTAATGTTCACGAAACTTATAACCTACCACTACATATTTCAATATACATATACAGTGCTGAAGCAGCTGCCATAGTAGAAGGTCTGAAGTGGTGGCTGAATAGGAATCTTACGACAATTGTTATAGTATCGGACGCTATGTAAATTCTAAAAGCAATTAAGAACAGTAACGTAAAAAATTTGAAAAATCCTCTTGTTCCTGATATTATTAGTTTAGTGGTCAAACATAAAACACATGAAACGACAATAGTTTTTATATGGGTCAAAGGCCACGCAGGAATTTTAGGAAACGAAATTGTTGATAGACCAAAATTCCTAAAAATAACTTAAATATGAAAATACCAACCAATGACTTAAATATGATCTTTAACCCTGCAGTGGTCACGCCCAATTTCATGACACGTCTGGTCGCGCCAAGTCTCTGAAACCCAAAAATTAAGAACCATTTATATGACAATAAATTTTAATATGAGATGTTTATTTACTATTACCAAGATTTTCAGTTGTATTTCAGTTGCTGCTAACATTAAAAAAATAGTATTGTAACGATTCGGCTGACAGTTATTTGCCCCAATGCCTCGATTATACTAGAAATTCCAGAGACGGCTGCCGGCGCGTGAATCATAGGCTGCCGACGGGCGGCCTTGAACGCAGGTGTACGTTGGTGAATCATTTTCCAGTCGATGCTAGAGCAGCCCGGACGCGACACGTCACTGTTGCCGGAAATTCTGGAGGCTTCTGGAAGAAAATTACCGGCGTGATATAAGCGGGCGGAGTTCACCCACAGATCGGTTCTGAAATAATTCTGCGGCAGTTAGAACTCACGTCGAGGCTTGTTGGAAGCCCCCATATAAATAAAACCGCGTGTACATAATCTCTCGTGAAGTAATAATAAGTAAATACATATATAATCGTTAGCGTTTAAGAGTGATATAAATAAATGTGCTAATCCGTACGTAATAGAAATAAATAATAATAGTTGTTAGAAATACGTGTACCGATAGTCGTTAGTGCTTGAATTAATTTGTAATCTGCTTGATAATTCTCGCATGTGCTTGTAAACAATAATCGTAGTAATTCATTGTGTAAATAAATATTTGAACCCATGTTTGTCGTATAATTTTAAATAGCCCGAACGTTAAGAACGTAACAGTGGTGTCAGGTGTGGGGTTTTGAACCGGGGGCTATATAAAAAAATTATCGAACAAACATTAAAATAAATAAATTGGTAACAAGTGCCGATAAAACGACGGTCAGATAAATAAATTGAAGTGAGTATTGTGCATGCCTTTGACGAGATCTCAAAGCAGCAAAATGGAAGCCCAATTAAGCCAACTTTTGCAACTGATGCAAGTTAGCCAGGACAAGGCGGAAAAAGCACAAGAGGATCTTAGGAAAGAGATCCAAGCTGGGCAGGAGAAGGCAGAAAAAGCGCAAGAGGAACTTAAGAAAGAGATCCAAGTTGGCCAGGAAGAATTGAAAGCCGGCCAAAAGAAGGCACAAGATAAGGCAGAGGAAGCCGCGAAAACACTTAAGGAATGGCTGAAGGCCGAGCAAGAGAAAGCAGTCCAAAAACTTGAGGAAAAATTGAAAGCCACTCGAGAAAACCTCAAGGATGAGCTTAGGGAAGAGTTGCGATCCGGTCGAAAGAAGGCAGAAAAAGCACGAGAAGAGCTGAAGGTCGGGCAGGAAGAGCTGGAAGCCGCAGAAGAGGAAGTAGTCCAAAATCTTGATGGGAAAATAAATGGAAGAGTTCGGTCTCTGTTGTTGGACCTGAGACGCGGCGAGTTGCACGTGGGTGGGGAGGAGCTTTCCCGACACTCAGGAGGAGAGATCGCGGCACAAGTGGTATGGGCGGAAGATGTTATTCTGCAAGGACGAACCGAGAGGGTCGTGGATGCATACCTGGATGGCGATCTCCGGAGCAACGTGGTGCGCGTGGTTGAGCCCGATTATGCTGACAGTGCGGACGAGTGCATCCTGGGAATGGATGTTGTGGATAAGTGTGAGTGCGCTTTGGACCTGAGACGCGGCGAGTTGCACGTGGGTGGGGAGGAGCTTTCCCGACACCCAAGAGGAGAGATCGCGGCAGAAGTGGTATGGGCGGAAGATGTTATTCTGCAGGGACGAACCGAGAGGGTCGTGGATGCATACCTGGATGGCGATCTCCGGAGCAACGTGGTGCGCGTGGTTGAGCCCGATTATGCTGACATTGCGGACGAGTGCATCCTGGGAATGGATGTTGTGGATAAGTGTGAGTGCGCTTTGGACCTGAGACGCGGCGAGTTGCACGTGGGTGGGGAGAAGCTTTCCCGACACCCAAGAGGAGAGATCGCGACACAAGTGGTATGGGCGGAAGATGTTACTCTGCAAGGACGAACCGAGAGGGTCGTGGATGCATACCTGGATGGCGATCTCCGGGGCAACGTGGTGCGCGTGGTCGAGCCTGATGGTGGCAAGAAGCTCACTCATGGTATCCTGGTAGGGAAGACGTTGATGAAGACTGGGCTTGGGGTCCCAGTAAGGATGATGAACGTCAGCAGGGAACTGGCAACCGTCAGGAGGAACCCAATACTGGGAAGGGGCATGAGCCAACGAAAACGGAAGAAGATAGAAGATTTGGTGGCCCGGTACCAGGACATCGTCGAGTGCGGAGATCATCCCAGCGGCCGTACTGACGTAGGAAAACATAAATCAGTTGAGTTTGGCAAAAGAATCTTGCTGAGGACCGACCATCCTGCTCTGAGATGGCTGCTGCAGTGCGAGAACCCTGAAGGACAGGTGGCTGAGTGGATCGAGCGCCTAGAAGAGTTCGACTTGGGAATAAATTATCGACCTGACACAGTCCACCGCAACGCCGATGCGTTATCCAAGAGGCCTTGCCCTGCGGACTGCGGCCACTGTTCGAGACTGGAGGGTTGTGTGGTACCCATTAATCGTACCACTGTGGTCGACGACTCGTGGGAGCCAGACGAGTTGCAGAGTAGCCAGGAGAACAACCCCGACTTAGGCGCGGTTATAGCCTGGAAGCAAGATGGCCGTCGACCTACCTGGCAGGAGGTCCCCGCCACCAACGCAACAGTGGAGGCTTATTGGGCGCAATGGGACTTCTTGCAGCTGGACGGCAACGTCCTGACCAGAATCTTGGAAGATGAGGACAGTAGGGCAACGAGATCACGATCGATGGTTCCAAGGAGTAGAGTGGCCGAGGTGCTGCGCCACCTGCATGATGGCTCCTCTGGGGGATACTTCAGATTGAAGAAGACGTTGCGAGAGGTCCAAGAAAAGTTCTACGGGGCAAGCTGCAAAGATGACGTCCGAGAGTGGTGCCGGAGGTGCGAAGCATGCGCTACGGGAAACGGACCTGTTGGAAGACGTAGAGCTCCGAGGTGGCAGTACAACGTCGGTGGTCCGTTCGAGGGTATAGCCATTGACATCGCCGGACCATGCCCCGAAACCGAAGCGGGAAATAAATACATCTTGGTGTGCATGGGCCACTTCACCAAATGGCCCGAAGCGTACGCCGTTCCGAAGAAAGAGACCGGTACTGTCGCTGATGTTCTGGTGAAGGAGTGCTTCAGCCGTTTTGGAGTCCCCCTGGAGTTACATTCCGACCAGGGCCGGAATTTCGAGTTTGGACCGTTCCGGAACGTCTGTAAGCTACTGGGGATACGCAAGACCCGGACCGCTGCCCTCCGTACTCAATCGGACGGCATGGTGGAAAGGGGGGACGGAACCATGGAGAAGCATCTGGCCAAGGGCGTTTCCGAGCATCCGCGGAACTGGGGCCAGTACATGCACCTGTTCCTGATGGCCTACCGATCGGCAGTACAAGAGACAACCGGCGTCCAGATCGAGGTGTGCTGTTGCGAAGCCTGGAGACCACGGTGGGCTGCTGCTTCTTCAGCCAGTCAATGTGCCAGAAGGGCACCGCCTGCAAGTACCGCCATCGGACCCCCACAAGAGCGAGAAGACAGGCACTCGACGCAACTCGTTCTGGGACAGAACGATCTAAGGCGGGGGCAGTGTAACGATTCGGCTGACAGTTATTTGCCCCAATGCCTCGATTATACTAGAAATTCCAGAGACGGCTGCCGGCGCGTGAATCATAGGCTGCCGACGGGCGGCCTTGAACGCAGGTGTACGTTGGTGAATCATTTTCCAGTCGATGCTAGAGCAGCCCGGACGCGACACGTCACTGTTGCCGGAAATTCTGGAGGCTTCTGGAAGAAAATTACCGGCGTGATATAAGCGGGCGGAGTTCACCCACAGATCGGTTCTGAAATAATTCTGCGGCAGTTAGAACTCACGTCGAGGCTTGTTGGAAGCCCCCATATAAATAAAACCGCGTGTACATAATCTCTCGTGAAGTAATAATAAGTAAATACATATATAATCGTTAGCGTTTAAGAGTGATATAAATAAATGTGCTAATCCGTACGTAATAGAAATAAATAATAATAGTTGTTAGAAATACGTGTACCGATAGTCGTTAGTGCTTGAATTAATTTGTAATCTGCTTGATAATTCTCGCATGTGCTTGTAAACAATAATCGTAGTAATTCATTGTGTAAATAAATATTTGAACCCATGTTTGTCGTATAATTTTAAATAGCCCGAACGTTAAGAACGTAACAGTATTCTATTTACTGTTTTCTATTTTTTTAAAGGTTTTTGTAGATCATGCTAATTTCATAATAGTAAACACAGCCTCTGATGAATTTCAAGATTTTATTTTTCTATATACATTTATGGACAGAACAATGTTTTTAATACCAAGAGGTGGAACAAAACAATTAATTTTCGTCATTTTGGTGCAAGGATGCACAAGTAGTGCACGAAAACCCTGCATGCGATGAACACATTTTTCCAACAAAAATATCTTCTTTTGCTATTTTTTGCAAGAAAGCAACGTTTTTTAATTGTGGGGTTATTAGGGTCATCTACTGGATGGTCTGAAGAGGTTCCAGCTACTTCTTCTCTTCTTAGATGGATTTCCGGTGGAAAACTTTAGAGTAGTGATCGCTGATGTAATTGGTCATTTGTTAGAATCAAAGCTAATTCTTATATATATTGACGTCTTGGTATACTAACGTCGATGTTGTTTGCAACATAAATTATTTGTAGCTACATTCAATGTAAAAAAATCAAGAAGGAAAAACAATTTCACAAACGTAAATGGTCGCACCAAGTCTCACAGACTTTTTTCAAAGGACTCATGAACGCTAACAACTGTGCTTATACCGATTATCTGGAGGCAACTTAAAGTCTAAAAATTGAAAGGTACCAAGACGCACAACCCTCTTACACTCCCTTTAACAAATTCCCACTCAATAATGTATTCATCGGGTTTGTGAGACTTGGCGCGACCACTGCAGGGTTAAACAAAATTGCATAAATCAATTTAATAATAAGTGGAAGGAATTTACAAATGTATCCAATACGCAGTATGCCTTAATTTACCCATATTTACCGAAAGCAACCCCAGACATTAATACTCACCCAATTCATTGACAATTTTCCTCTACAATTTCGAGGTTAAAACTGGGACATGGCTCAAGATTCGTATAGTGTAGGTTGCCTGGTAAGTGTGTGGTAGTTGTGAATGCCCCCACTACTTATACGTCACTCGGAAGGCGATTTGTAACGCGTGTCTGTTGTATACGGCTCTACAGTTTTGTACAGGTTCTTTAGTGTAACTTTTTGATTTTCTTATGATTTGAGTTAATTGTTGAACTATCCGAATACCGACGCACTACGTACAGGTATTGTTTTATGATTACAGTACAGTGTGAAGTCTAGAGATTTATATACCTACTTGTTTGTAGAAAACATTTTATTTTAGCTTAGCTTAAATATGGTAGACAATAACTGCGCCGTGGCTATTTGTAAAAAGAAGAAACGTTTGGAAAAAGCACAAAGTAAAATATCCGAATTAAAAAAATGAGTATTTGAGCTGGAAACCAAAATTAAAAATCAAACGCCTAATAACAATATCACTCTCACCACAAAATTGACTGAAGTTTTAACTCCAATTTTTTAACTCCGAATCAAGTAAGGGTTGTATTGAAGAAACAAACCAAGGCAATATTGAACTCAGGAGAAATAGCAAGAGGGTGCACAATACGATATTTCAGTCAACGCTGCTACAGATATTTGCGTGAAGCTAAAATTCCGAATAAACAACCCTATGGCAAAAGATTGGAAGAGCAAATCGAAACACTCAATAAAGTCAAAGAAACATTTAGTGGACTACGTTGTATGGGAAAAAATCCTTGCAGGTGTTCCAAAAAGGAATGATTATTTCCTGCATATCTATGCAAACACTGCATACCAAATTAGACGAAAGTACAAAATCTCTTACATTTTGACGCATAGGTTAAATCAAGATTATTTGGATTTATTTTCGCAGGTAGGCATTTTTGTATTATAGTGTATAATTCTAACTGTGCATTCAAAATTATTTTCCTCTTGTATAATAAGGACTAGAGGTGGTTTACACGATCATCCATCCCCCGCTTGATGCTATATACAGAGTTATAATGATACTCTTAGGAAAAAATCTAGACATCGTTCAGTCAAACACCAATTTCTAACATCATGAGGGCTTAGACTCCGAGCAATATCTTGTCGCCAGTGCTTTTAAGCAAGCTAAAATAAATTAACTGCAGCTGCTCAAAGCACCCTTGGCATCAACGGAAAATAATGAATTTTCTGACACCAAAAGCGTTTCTTCAAATACTGAAACTTCAACGAATGCCTAACTAGCAAGTATTTCAAAGAAATCAAAAGAGGGCGGTCTAACTTATAATTCTGGGTATCTTGCAAGAAAACCCAATCCCATAAATAAGCATTCATACAGTATGCCGTCATGGGTGCATGATTTGTCATTTGGTGGTCTCACTCAGTCTTCAAATTCTTGATTAGAATGGGTTAAAATGTCAGAGAAACGGTTTATAAGGCTTCATAAGAATTATTTTAAATTTAAGAAGAAGAACTGCGACAATTTTAACAAAATCAGTTCCGGCAAATGAGAAGAAAGGCTCTCAAGAAATAAAAAAAAATATATACAATAATTTAGTAGGTGTAATACTTAATACATAGTATACCTAAGCATACTGTTTTTATGTTGTGTTCTTTAATAAATTATATTATGTAATAACGTCGTTGCATTACTTATTAGGTGCTTATTATATTAAATTTAAAATGTTTAGCCTTATTACCTAAATTTCGTAATTCAAATTAAAAGATCCTACGCACATGAATTAAGTATAGTTTAAATCAAACAAGCTCTTGTAACTTACTATCTGGCCTGCCTCAACACATTTTAAAAACCAGAACCACCCAACTCATTTAACGATTGGTAGAAAAGCTGATTTTGAAGAGTTTATTGTTCGTAAATGTTGTAGAAATATTTAAACTCCCGCTCCGCTCATTCTTCCGAGTGACGCGTCGTATGCAGCGCTCTGATTGGTCGAAACTTACCAGGCAACCTACTCTATACGAATCTTGGACATGGCTGCTTTCCGGCACACCTATACAGAATCAATATTAAAGACAACCCTTATTGTGGTAGCTGCCATCAAACAGTAGCCGATATAAATCACATTGTATTAAACTGCCCCTGTACGCCGTAGCAAGAAGTTTGTTAATGAAGAACTGATTAGAAAACGAAGTCTAACTGCCCACGAGTATTGCTTCGTTACTCTCGACCATCAGGATGATAATATTTCAATCTCTCGTTAACTTTTTATCAGCAATTCAATTGAAAATATAGATACATAATTAAGCAACAGTGAATTTTTATGCCATTACTCAACGGTGTATTTCTAGGGTATTGATACAGCCACAGTGTTAGTGTATGATAAAATTCATGGGAATTTGACTTCTCGTTACATTTCCCACTAGGTTACAACCCTAACATAGAGCTGGCCAAATATCTAATAGATTAGGCCAAAAAAAGTATTTGTAAATTGTTAAAAGTCCTGTGAACTTTGCTTTTCAATTTGTTTTAAATATTAAAATTATATTCAGTTAGAGGTTTATTATATTTTTTATTTTATTTTATATTATAATTATACATTGGGGTTTGTTTACGTTGTACAATTTGTTTCACTTAATAACCTAATATACAGTATCCGCCAAAAAGTCGGCATAACATGGGAACACATTTTAATTTTGATTTTTCAAAAAAGCTTTTTACGTCAGTAGTTTGTGCTTGTCTAAAAATATATTTAGCCCCTATCATATATACTGAGTGATCTTTACTTGTTTAGAAAATGGAGTTTTTTGAAATTGTCAAAATCCGAAAAGTGCTATTTTTCGGAAATGAAGTAAGATTTCAATGAATTTGTTTTAGAGTGTGTTTTTTTTAAGTAACTGAACAATCTCAAGGCCAGCAAACCCCTATTTTTTTTAACTTCACATAAAATTAATTTTTCAATTTTTTAAATATTTTTTAAAATTTTACATTCAAGACTTAAAATAAAAAATAAAAATTCTTATGTGAACACTTTAAAAATTTATAATTGAGAAAAATAATATAAAATGTTAATTACTTCGTTAGATAATTATTACGTTATTTATGCAAGACGCTTTTTAGGAGAAACATTTTTCAATTCGAATCAATATCTATTTAAATGGCTTCTAGAAACTCTAATCTAGCCCTGTTAATGAATTACTGTTACAAAAATCCTGTAAATGTTCTTTTATCTACTTCTACTGTACAATGGCCATTAATTATGATTCATAATTCACAGTTTGCAGCCAATCATAAAATTCTATTTTCATTTTTCAATAGTTTGCAAGTTCTAACCAATCAGAAAATTATATTTTCATTATTCAATAGGTTGTAACCAATCACAAAATGGTTCGATATATTTTATTTATATAAAAAGCGGTAATGGATATTACTGCACTGAGTGCTGTAATTTCTATTCATTACCGCACTATGTGCGGTAATAAAGCTCTTTACGATACTAAAATTATTTTGGTTAAGAGTCTATAACAACACCGATGAAGATAAATCAATTTAAGAACCTAACTTTACTTAATTCTAAATTATTTTAAAAAATATATAAATTTTTTATCTTAAAATCGGCACCTATTTTGACATTTGTGCGATGTAAATATGGATTTTTTTAACCTAAAATAAATACCTGTTTTTTTAAGTTTTTTGGAACCTAAATATCCACTCTCTATTTATTACCAATTAGCGGGAGGTATTTTGACACCTACAGTGGGAATTATTTAATAAAGTAGAGGGAGCTGCAGTCCACAGCATATACCAACACTGCAATGTTGGCAGGTCTAGTGAAATTTCACTAGATCTAGTGATTTTTAGTCAATCTAGTGATTTAGTGATAGCTTTTTCCAAAAGAGTTATCTAGTGATTTTTTCCAGTCTATTTTATAAAAAAGAACAAATAAAGCAAAAATTCCTTCGTCCCTTTCGCCGTTGTTGCAGTTTACTACCTACTATTATTATTCCAATCTTAGAAATTAGTTTTCGCTGTGACGGACAGATGGCAGCCTGAGATTTGAAATGCGAAGGTAAGTAATTCCCATGAATTACTTAACCGAAAATAGGTATTTCCCCGATTCAAACTAAGTGCCCGAGGCTATAAATAGAACTCCGAATGTGAATTGTTCACATTTGCATTTTTACTTTCGGTCGAACGTAAAAAAAATATCAAGGTTCGAAGTGTGCTGTGAGTATTGTGAGTACTGTGACCGCTTGTTACAGCACGAAAACGCTTTAACGACATTAACAATCAGCCCCTCAAGCGTACAAAACAAAATCATACGCTTGAGAGCCAAAACTGTTACCCACAAAGCGACTTTACGATACAATCGGGAATTTAACCGAATATATACAGCCCCAACCCCGTTATGAGATGTGCTGTAACAAGGTGCGCCAGCTATTGGGTGCTCAGCGATAGGTCGTGGTTCTAATACTATCTGAAAGTTAGGGCTGGGCTTCGATACAAAGGGGTAAATGATGTTAAATAAGGACGCCACCACATTCCAGAATACATCGGGAAACAACAACATAAACAACATCAATATCATTAAACAATAGGCGAGTCAACTCGAATGTGGAACTAGCAGGCCCGCCTTTCTACAAACACCTTGGCACAACATGAGGTAGCGACTGCAAACAGCTGGATCAAACCTACCTTAATTGGCATCAACTTACACTTACATACACCACTTGGTTCCTGTACAAAACATAGACACAACAATTCATGCAAACGCACCAATAAAAAACGTAGAAATAATTAACAATAAACTCTATTGATGAAATAACATGTGAAACAAATGACAAAGAATGTTACAATGATTAAATAATACGGCCGAAAATATGCAAAAATGTTAGTTGGGTTAACGACGCAATTTATGCTCTAAACTCGCATAACCAAACGGCAACAAATGACATGTTTACAATTACAAACAATATTAACGGTAAGTTCTACCACAAAAACTACTTTACAGTATCAAAATGTAGCGACAAACACTTCAAAAATGGTACAACGGTTACGTGAGCTTAAAACACAGAAAAACATGAAGATAATAAAACTTGACGGAATTGTACAACACTTTACGATTTAAATCAACCAACAGGGCACAACTGGCCAAAACTACACTTTGGCAAATCACTTCACTATAAATTTAACGACTAACAATTTACCTTGATAGGAACTTAGATGTGCTGACTTACGTTGTTTTCTTCAGCTGCAAGTCGCATCCCCAAGCCAGTGCTAAACAAACGGAAAACGACAGAAAACTGTTGTAAACCACAGATAGCGGTAAGGGATCGGGTCGGCGTACTACTTGGTAGGTTTAACACACGGTTGAGTGTTTCCAAAATATAATGCACAATAAGTGTTATCTGAGTTGCTCAGCTCCAAACGGGACGGAAGACTCTGCTAAACGTTCACCTCTAACCACTGTGTACTAAGCTCGAATTGACGACGACACGGTAGCTTCACAACACAAGAATTTCGACATTAAACTTTTTACGCGGATTCGTCAGAACGACGCCGGCCGCAGACCAAGCGTGACCCTCACATCTTGCGGGCTCCACGCTAAGTGAAGTTTTTGGTGCCAACAAGCGAAATGACCAAGCGCAGACGCGGCTTATCTACGTTGTTTGTTCCACTCATGGTAAACGGTTCAGAAGATTCGAGGATCTCAAAAGCTGACCAAACATTTCTCACGAAACTGGAAGGGACCTTGAGTGTGCCGGAACAATAACGAATACGAAGAATTCAGTAAGCTGAAACCGCAACGTTCGCAAAAGAGAATAAAGATGAATTTATAACTGAATTTCGACGCATATAGAAACTACAATGCGTTAATATTTGAAATGCGAGCAGAAGAAAGGTTCTTATGGAAATAACTTTTGGTAACATTATTAAGTTTAGGTTTAAATGAATCGGAAACAACTTTTGTATGGAAACAAATATTGAGTATATTACTGAATTACAAATTGTTTTAACACACTGTGACTCAAGTGTATATAAATAATGTAGGTATCCTTTTTGTATTTGAAAAAAAATCTTATGTTTGTCCGTCAATGAAATTTAAAATTAATTATATATTTTTTTCAAGTTTGCGTCATCAGAATGAGAAAATTTCTAATAACTTCACAAAAGAAATCCCGAGAATATTTTCCTAACCAAGTACAAGTAACCAAAAAGTGGAAAGTACTGACGTATCGGGCCCTTCTATGGAAGGTGGATTTTCCGGTGAAGGTAAATCATTTCCAGAGCCAAGCACAAGTATAGAGGGAACTCAAAATCTGGACCTTTCTGAAAATAAGGAACCTTCCGATACTTCCGATGATAGTAAAGATACACGTACTTCGATAAAACGTAAATTCTACACCCAAAAATACAAGGCAGAATGGGAACAGGTGGAAGATTTTAAAAATTGGATAGAGCGCAGCGAGCGTGGTACCCATTATTTTAGATGTAAGATTTGCTTTAATAATTATTTAGGGGGGGGGTATAGGTGCTATTAAAAGACATAATAGCTCTAAAATACATAAACAAAACGCTGTATCTGTAAAAGGGCAACCCACTTTGACAGAATTAATCAAAACTATCGTTAGCTCGGGAATAGAATCAGATCAAATTCGCAAACTGTCATGTAGCAGAACCAAATGCACTGCTTTAATTAACAATGTAATTGGCAAAATCAACTTCGAAATATTACTTGAGAAGTTGAAAACGACAGAATTATCATTACTAGTTGAGGGGTCTACGAACAATTCAGCTGTCAAACATTTGGCAATTGTTCGATACCATGAAAATTTTAAAATTAAAGATGAATTTTTAGCATTAATTCCGGTGGCAGGTGCTACTGCTCAAAATCTTTATAATGTAATTACAACTTTTTTTAACCAATACAATGTGCCATACAAACAAAATTTAGTTGGTTTTGGTGCAGATGGTGCCAATACAATGATAGGTAATATATATTCTTCAAAAACACTGCTGTTAAAAGATGTTCCACATTTTTTTGTAATGAAGTGCATTTACCATTCTTTGGCACTATGCGGATCGTATGCTTGCCAAACATTACCAGATGAGGTTGAAACATTGGTAAGAAGTGTGTACACTTACATGCAATATAATTTTTTTTAAAAGTCAATTTCAATCATTTCTGAATGTTACACCGCACAAAATATTACACCCTGTCCAGACTCGATGGTTATCACTTAATAATGTAGTAGGATGGTTTTAAAACAGCTTGAATAATTGAAACTCTATTTTCGGGATGAAGATTATGATTCTGTTTCTGGAGCCACCTAAATCTATGAACTGCTCAACAACCCCATTAATAAATTATATTTAGAATTTTTACAATTCGTATTACCTACATTTAATGATATGAATTTAGAATTTCAGGCTGAAGCTCCAAAGATTCACTTGCTTTATCCACGAATGACAAGTGCTTTTAAATTATTGTGGAGTTATTACATCAAACCAGAGTACTTAAAAACACGGATTTAAGCAAATTACAGTATAGAAATCCGGAATATTATGCTTCCATTGAGCACTTGTACTTTGGTCCAAATATCGCAGTAGCTCTAGCAAATAATAGTTTAACCGATAGTGCAAAACATTTTTTTAACAACCACGTATGAGAGTAACATTATCGCGACAACAGCCTACTACAGAAAGTTAATTACCAATAATAATATAACAGTCAATTTTGTAAACAAAATAAAAACAATTCTTAAAAATAGAATTTACTTTCTGTGGTCGTCTAAAAAATAGTGTTCATAACTCGCTCGAAAGTGCAAATATCTATGCTCGTGTTTTAGATCCATTCGGGCTTCGCTACGCTACGCCCTCGTTTGCCTAATCAACACTCGCACGATATTTGCTACTTTCGAAGCTTGTTATGAAAATAACTATTCCGTTTGAAGTGTTTAAATCTTTACACCGAAGCAGCCCGTCAAATTTTCAAAAGATTTCCATTTAATTCCCGCGAAGCTGTTATTCTTAAACCATTAAATTTTCTAAATCCTTCAACAATTGCAAATGTTGATAGTCTCGGCCCCTTAATTATAAATTTTCCTAATCTGATAACGGATGTCAATGCTTTAGATCGGGAATTTCGATCGCTAAAATATTCTGCAATTAATTTTGAAATGGAAGATTTAGAATTTTGGTAACAAATTTGTAATTATAAAAAAGCCGACGGTAACTTGTTATATCCCTAACTTTCTCAGTATGTGAGTATTTTATTTGTTCTTCCCCATAGTAGCGCCTGCGTTGAAAGGGTTTTCAGTTCAATTAATTTAAATAAAACAAAACAAAGAAACAGTTTAAGCACTAACACTTTGACTGGAATTCTTCATTCTATAAACTTTTTTTCCAGAAAACTGTTATGATTATGTTAGTACGGATGCAATAATAAAAAATCATAATAACGAAATGTATGATTATATAATTATTGTAGGTGTACTTTGATATTCATTTATACTTTTTATTATATTTTTGAACATTTTATCTTGTTCGTGTTTTTGTTTATTTTACTTGCTTTTACTATAAAGGAAGTATTGGATTCACCCCAAAAATTCGAAATTGAGTTTTCAACAGATCTTCACGTTTTAGAGTCCCCTGATCCCAAAAAACATATTTTTTTTTTCATTGGTCTGTCTGGCTGTGTGTCTGCCTGTGTGTGTGTCTGTCTGCCTGTGAACAGAATATCTCAAAAACGGAAAGAGGTATGGCGTTGAAACTTCATATATAAGTTTTGTGTACTATGTAGATGAGACAGCAAGCTATTGAAGAAAATCACATAACCAGAAGTAGGTGTTTACTCTTGTGATTTTTCAGTTTTTTTCCATTTTTTCAAAAACGGCTCTAACGATTTTTTTTAAACTTTACATTTTTATTACACTTTTAATGTGTATTGATGTGAGATAGGTGATTTTCTAGTTGAATACTTCTAAAGTGGGTTATTTTTGTTTTTATTTCTATTTTTTTTATTAACTCCTATTTTAAATAAAACACCCGGTATATTATTACATTTTTGAATTCACCTTAAAATTCTAGAGAAAATTTGTCTCTTCAACTAACGCTCTATTTTGTACCGTTTTTGTAGTATTTGTAATTTTTGAAAATTTTTGACAAATGGCTAAAAATTAAAAAAAAAATTTTTTACTAATTATAAGAACACTGTAAAAGGAAGTTGTGTGAGTGTATCACACCAGCTTTTTTTATAATTGTTGTAAAAACCTTAATAAAAATATTCTAGATATTCTAGGGGAATTTTTGTCAATCTAGTGATTTTTCCACCGCAAACTAGTGACTTATAGAATTTTGGCCTGGCGACATTGCAACACTGAAGGATGGCAAGCCTGCCTTCTCTACACCATAAAGCCTTGATATATATCTTCTATTAAACAAAAGCAAGTGATTAATTAATTAATCTCATACAGGCGAAAAACCTTAATCCTGTTCTGTTTATGAATATAAATTTGCCCAGAAAAGTTATTTAGTCATGCATATAAGGACTCATACAGTTTAGTTGCACACATGAAATCTCATACAGATGAAAACCCTTATTCTTGCTCAGTTTGTGAATATAAATTTTCCCAGAAAAGTTATTTAGTCAAACACATGAAATCTCATACAGGTGAAAAACCTTATTCTTGCTCAGTTTGTGAATATAAATTTCCCCAGAAAAGTTATTTAGTCATGCATATAAGGACTCATACAGTTTAGTTGCACACATGAAATCTCATACAGGTGAAAACCCTTATTCTTGCTCAGTTTGTGAATATAAATTTTCCCAGAAAAGTTATTTAGTCAAACACATGAAATCTCATACAGGTGAAAAACCTTATTCTTGTTCAGTTTGTGAATATAAATTTTCCCAGAAAAGTTATTTAGTCAGACACAAGAAATCTCATACAGGTGACAAACTTTATTCTTACTCAGTTTGTGAATATAAATTTTCCCAGAAAAGTTATTTAGTCATGCATATAAGGACTCATACAGTTTAGTTGCACACATGAAATCTCATACAGGTGAAAACCCTTATTCTTGCTCAGTTTGTGAATATAAATTTTCCCAGAAAGGTTATTTAATCAGACACATGAAATCTCATACAGGTGAAAAACCTTATTCTTGCTCAGTTTGTGAATATAAATTTGCCCAGAAAAGTTATTTAGTCATGCATATAAGGACTCATACAGTTTAGTTGCACACATGAAATCTCATACAGATGAAAACCCTTATTCTTGCTCAGTTTGTGAATATAAATTTTCCCAGAAAAGTTATTTAGTCAAACACATGAAATCTCATACAGGTGAAAAACCTTATTCTTGCTCAGTTTGTGAATATAAATTTGCCCAGAAAAGTTATTTAGTCATGCATATAAGGACTCATACAGTTTAGTTGCACACATGAAATCTCATACAGGTGAAAACCCTTATTCTTGCTCAGTTTGTGAATATAAATTTTCCCAGAAAAGTTATTTAGTCAAACACATGAAATCTCATACAGGTGAAAAACCTTATTCTTGTTCAGTTTGTGAATATAAATTTTCCCAGAAAAGTTATTTAGTCAGACACAAGAAATCTCATACAGGTGACAAACTTTATTCTTACTCAGTTTGTGAATATAAATTTTCCCAGAAAAGTTATTTAGTCATGCATATAAGGACTCATACAGTTTAGTTGCACACATGAAATCTCATACAGGTGAAAACCCTTATTCTTGCTCAGTTTGTGAATATAAATTTTCCCAGAAAAGTTATTTAGTCAAACACATGAAATCTCATACAGGTGAAAAACCTTATTCTTGCTCAGTTTGTGAATATAAATGTGCCCAGAAAAGTTATTTAGTCATGCATATAAGGACTCATACAGGTGAAAACCGTATTTTTGTTCAGTTTGTGAATATAAATCTATCAACAAAAGTGATTTCGTCAGACACATGAAATCTCATACAGGTGAAAAACCTTATTTTTGTTCAGTTTGAGAATATAAATCTATCCACAAAAGTGATTTAGTCAGACAAATGATATCTCATACAGGTGAAAAACCTTATTCTTGCTCAGTTTGTGAATATAAATTTGCCCAGAAAAGTTATTTAGTCATGCATATGATGTCTCATACTGGTGAAAAACCTTATTCTGGTTCAGTTTGTGAATATAAATCTATCCACAAAAGTAATTTAAGCACACACATGAAATCTCATACAGGTGAAAAACCATATTCTTGTTCAGTTTGTGAATATAAACATACTGAGAAAACTAGTTTAGTCATGCATATGAGGACTCATACAGGCAAAAAACCTTATTCCTGTTCTGTTTGTGAATATAAATCTATTCACAAAGGTAATTTAGTCACACACATGAAATCTCATACAAGTGAAAAACCTTATTCTTGTTCAGTGTGTCAATATAAATAGATTGAGAAAACTAGTTTAGTCATGCATATGAGGACTCATACAGGTGAAAAACCTTATTCTTGTTCAGTTTGTGAATATAAATCTACCCAGAAAAGTAATTTAGTCACACACATGAAATCTCATACAAGTGAAAAACCTTATTCTTGTTCAGTTTGTGAATATAAATAGATTGAGAAAACTAGTTTAGTCTGCATATGAGGACTCATACAGGTGAAAAACCTTATTCTTGTTCAGTTTGTGAATATAAATCTACCCAGAAAAGTAATTTAGTCACACACATGAAATCTCATACAAGTGAAAAACCTTATACTTGTTCAGTTTGTGAATATAAATCTATCCACAAAAGTGATTTAGTCAGACACATGAAATCTCATACAAGTGAAAAACCTTATTCATGCTCAGTTTGTGAATATAAATTTGCCCAGAAAAGTTATTTAGTCATGCATATGATGACTCATACTGTTGAAAAACCTTATTCTTGTTCAGTTTGTGAATATAAATCTATCCACAAAAGTAATTTTGTCACACACATCAAATCTCATACAGGTGAAAAACCATATTCTTGTTCAGTTTGTGAATATAAATATACTGAGAAAACTAGTTTAGTCATGCATATGAGGACTCATACAGGCGAAAAACCTTATTCTTGTTCAGTTTGTGAATATAAATCTATCCACAAAGGTAATTTAGTCACACACATGAAATCTCATACAAGTGAAAAACCTTATTCTTGTTCAGTTTGTGAATATAAATCTATCCACAAAAGTAATTTAGTCACACACATGAAATCTCATACAAGTGAAAATCCTTATTCTTGTTCAGTTTGTGAATATAAATAGATTGAGAAAACTAGTTTAGTAATGCATATGAGGACTCATACAGGTGAAAAACCTTATTCTTGTTCAGTTTGTGAATATAAATAGATTGAGAAAACAAGTTTAGTCATGCATATGACGACTCATACAGGTGAAAAACCTTAATTTTGTTCAGTTTGTGAATATAAATCTACCCAGAAAAGTAATTTAGTCACACACATGAAATCCCATACAACCGACAAATCCTTTTGTGTTCTGATTGTGAATATAGAACCACATTAAAACGTAATTTAGTTAGACATATGCACTTCCATACCATCTACCTGAGAAAATTAAACTTATTGAGTCTAATATCTGGAGCTATATACATTTTAAAATATCCTAACCAAACGGATCGCCCTGTAGAATAGTCACTTATAAACGTCTTACAAACGAAAAACGTGTCTCGTGCGCATGCGTGAGAATTTGAACTCTGCGTTTAGAAGCGAATTTTAAACTTGACCACAACCCCATTCGGCGGACGACGCCGCCGCGCTTGCGCACAGCTCACCATTATACATTGAAGAGTTGGTTGTCTGTCTCTCTTCCATTCATAGCCGCTAGCAATATAGTTAGTATTACATATATGGCTGAAAGATGGTTACCCTGACTTCTCCACTCCATCAAGTGTTGTTATATATTTACTGTTAAACGAAAACAAGTGATTAATTAATTAATCAACTCGTCCATTTCCCCTAGTGTCTGATCAAATTAGCGGCTGACAACGTTGATGTTTGCAATAGTTAACACTTGCGTGTCAGTTACAGAAAACAACTTCTGAAACTGAGGTTAAGTGTCATGAGTTTTCACACGAATTGTTGTTGAATATGATTCTTTACTTTACAGATGGTGTAAGGGGCACAATTTTGTTATTGGAGTAGCTCTAGATCTTTCCACCCAATGTATAAAGACTTCTCCTCGTTTATTTAAGGTAAGTTGCAATCGGTGAACATAAGAAGCAAAACGGTTGCTACATTTACCAAATAACAGCTCGTGCACCTGAACAAAACAGTTAAAAATAACATCCGACTCTTTGAGAGCTATTTTAAACCGCATAAATAACTATTTTCGTACACTAGCATTGAAAGAGCTACTTTGCCGTACAATTTATTAATCAGAAAGTTGCACTTTGCGGTATTCGTACGGCAAAGTAGAATTTTGCGGTATTCGTACGGCAAAGTAGCACTTTGCCGTACGTTTCCTTAGTTACAACACATATAATATTACATTACATTAATATTACTGTACTTATTTGCTATATACGAGGATAAATTTAGTATTCCGTTTTGTATGCTAGTGTACGAAAAAATATTGTACGAAACTCGTATGAAAGTGGCTTTTCCATACTCGTCTCGAAATTCCGGACTCGGCCTAACGGCCTCTTCCGGAAACATCTCACTCGTACTGAAAAGCTCCACTTTCTATACTTGTTACGTAAATTACTATTCCATTCAGAATATTAGCTTTAAAATAACTACAGTTTTCTTTGCAGGACAGTTTATAATATTTATTTATATATTAAGGGTATAATCAATAAATTATGTGGAATGCTTGAAATTTGTTGATTATGCACTTGGTGTGCGTTTTATTTTATTGTGATTCACGAAAAGGACAAAATTTAAGGATTCAGTACTTTGGGCACGGGCTGTAAATTTTTGGTGTGTTGCATTTACTGTGCAAATAGATGGTATTGCTATATTGTTTGTTGTAGTGCTTTGCAACTTTATAGGTTCTTGGGCCATGAAAGCCTGCTATCATTGATTAAAGAAGTATAAAGATATGCAACACAACGTTAAAATCTGTACTGCATCTCCTTGCTACCCGCGGCCCCCGCATCTAGCAACTGATTCACAATATCGTGGCGCCGCCGCCGTTTTAGCGCGAAATATCTCAACTTCCTTTCTTTGGCCACGGTGTGTTATCTTTTGTTTAGTTGCACTTTGTGTTATCAGTTAGGCAGTGAACATATATAAACCAATAACAAAGATTACGACGCTAAGCCATTTATAAATGTAACTTTCAATGCTTTGAACGTTCTTTAACCCTTAACTGGTAACGTGAAATTTTGGAGCACAACTGGTAACGTGCAGTCTGTGAGACTGACACACCTTTGAAGCGAAAAAATGATACTGTTTTAATTATTTGTTTAAATATATATATAGAGGTTTGTTAGGCATATATTTGTTAGTAATAATTTTATTTAAAATAACCGAAAACTTAATGTAAAGAGAAAATAATAAAATCATTTTCAACTTGAACACAAATTGGCAATGTACTTTTTACCAGACCAAGATAACAAAGGAAAACTTTTGATCAAAAGTAATTTTATTTATTTTACGATTAATAATAAGTAAAACAATGCATTTGTAAAAAAAAACTTAAAGAAATATTGTAATTCACGGGGCCTGCCATACCTACAAGTGGCAAAAAATTCTCACGTAAACCGTCACCTTTGAAGCGAAAAAAATTAAACTGTTTTAATTATTTTTTTAAATATATATATAGAGGTTTGTTAGGCATATATTTGTTAGTAATAATTTTATTTAAAATAACCGAAAACTTAATGTAAAGCAAAAATAATAAGATAACTTTCAACTTGAACACAAATTGGTAATGTACTTTTTACCAGACCAAGATAACAAAAAAAAAACTTATTTTATTTATTTTACGATTAATAATAAGTAAAACAATGCATTTGTAAAAAAAAACTTAAAGAAATATTGTAATTCACAGCGCCTGCCATGCCTACCAATGGAAAAAAAATCTCACGTAAACCGTAACGTGCCGTCTCACAGACTGTACTGAATTAAAAATAAAACACATCTCCAGCGTTAGTTACCCAAATTTACCAATAATTGTGCGATAGGTGGGGTACTAAGAGGAGAAAGATTAGATAAGATCATTTGCCGAAAAGCGGTACTCTTTTGCTGAAAATTTGAGATTAAAATTTGCTTGCAGTCTCACAGACGGCACGTTACCAGTTAAGGGTTAATAATACGGCACGCGTTGCCAACGATACATATGTTAATATCTATTTGTTTCGTTGGTATTTGTATTTTAACGGCGAAATATGGGAAAATTAGATTCACTATCAATTTCCAAAATATTTGGTTTCCCCTGTTCATTTACTTGAGTTCGTATTTTTATTGGAAAAACCCAAGTTAATCGTTCACAATACGAATATTTAGAAAGTAATTTCTCCAATAGTATAAAACGTCAAAGTTTAAAAAAAAGACAAGTGTAAACAAATAGGAGAAAAACCCATAATATTTTTTTTTTATTATTTCGGAAAAAGTTTATAGAAAAGTTCCCCATATGTGAGAAGGTGTGCTTTTTATTTTTTCAATTGTTATTAACAAATAAGTGTTTTTTAATATATTCTTAATTAAAAAAAATATAACTTCGTTATTTATTTAAACCATTGCCTGACATTTGATAACATAAGGTTTTGGGGTTCACAGATTACGAATCTGGCCTCAAAATTGGTCTAAAAACAAAAACGGCGTCTACAAAATGGCGTCAAGGGTCTAATTTTTTATTTTTTTTTTTAATTTTTATTAGATGTGTAGGGGTTTTTGGGGTCGCTGATTACGAATTTGACATTAAAACTCAACTAAAACACAAAATGGCGGATCCAAGATGGCGAAAAAGCGTATTTTTTTTATTCGAACTTTATTTCTTATCTATATAGGGTTTTTTGGGTCGCTGATCTCAAATTGTATGTTAAAAATTATCAAAAATTAAAAATAGCGTCTTTAAAGCGGCAAAATAGCTTTATTTCTGAATTACTCAGTAATTATAAATATAGCATTAAAAGGTTAATTTTTATTCTGTACGATTATTATTATTATTATTTAATAAACATTATATACAAATAAAATTCTAAATTGTTAAATTAACTCAAATTTAAATAGATTAAATAGATTTAAATATAACATACGAATACATACGTTTAAATTCCAACGCCTAAAAATGTGTTTTCTACAACCTCTTTGTAGAATTTCCAAAAGATATTACTGAATTAATAGATTTTTCTGTTTGTGACGGACGGAGGAATGTTATTACATAAAAACAAATGGCAACTTGTTCAACAGTATGGTGCAATTTTAGATAAATTAATTTTATTGTACGTAATTATCGAAAAAGCAAGTGTTTTTGTCGATTATCAGAAACATAGAATAAAATGTGCTGAAAGAGACCGACGTCTAAAAACGAAAACTGCACCAGATATTCGATTTGAAAGGGACAGGTTTTTAAAGTTGTATCAAGAAAAACTTCTGGCAAATGTCTTTCATGTCGTTTTATTGATTTTTCAAAAGAAACTTTAGCTGCAAATAATATCCCTGCTCTCAAGCTGAAAGTGATGCTGATCGGTTAATAGTTACAACAACTCTCAATGCATCAAATAAAAACATAGTCGTAGTATCAGAGAATATAGACCTATTACTTTACTACAGCTTTAGTTTCTCCTGATAAAGATATATATATTTTAAACCTGCCAAAAATAAAAAAAATAAAAAACTATCTTCTTCTAAAAGCCTGCAATTTGCGTCATTTACCTTGTGTCATTTACCTTTAACGTAGATTTGCTTACCAAGCGGCTTGTCAAATTTAGGGGAGATAAATGATTGAAAAAATATGCGATTAAATGAAAAACGATAAATAGAAAAGTTGTTGAAATTGGTGAGCTCAATCATTGGTTAAAATATTTGCACTCATTTTCATAACACCCTGTATGTAGTACTTATATAAATAATATTTTGAAGCATAAAAACTTTAAGCTGTTACATATGTTTTTTAAATTTCCTGGTTTGCTGTAATATTCTTGTAGCTGTTTAAACATTTGAGCGAAATGCAAAATAGCTATTTTTGTATTAAGGGCGTGAAGGAGGCGATTTTGGCCCGCGGCGGAATTATAAGCCAGAGGCCCGAAGGGCCGAAGGATTATAAAACGCCAAAGGGCCAAAATCGCCGTTCACGCCCGAAATGCAAACAAGATTTTTTGTAAAATCCACCATAAAGCTTTGAAAAATAAATAGCACGATTCGTTCTCAAAAATCAAATTGTTGTTGGTTGCCAATGTGATGCTGGTTTTTTAGGCCTTAGGGCGCAAAAGGCATTATTTACGCCCGCAAATTATTTTTAGGCCTTAGGGCGCAAAAGGCACTATTTACGCCCGCAAATTAATGCATAAATGACCTTATTTTAATACGATTTTACAAAAACACATTTTATTTTAATTTTGTAATGAAACAACACAGATTTTAAAAACTAAAATGTTATTCTTCTTTAAATTTGTTACAAAGGAAAAAGCAAACCAAACAATAAACAAATAAAACATTCAATCATCCAAAAATTAAATAGTTTTTTTTCTGGAGTTGGCTGCTGCAAATTCTTTTATAATATTGCCAAAATGAATTTTATGGAGGATCTCTTGCTCTATAGCTAAGATTGCCAAACCAGATAATCTTTCTTGTAACATGGTAGACCGCAAATACTTTTTTTTATTACTTATTTTGAGAAGGATCTCTCACCAGAAGCTACAGACACAGGTAAAGTAAGCAATATTCTTAATGTAATGGTAATATTTGGCAGATATGAGGTTAGATTGTTTTCAAATATATATTGTAGAAGTCGAAAGGATTTGACGCTTCAGGTAATGGAAACAACCTTAGGGCTTTAATCTCGTTAAATAAATCATTTTCTTCTACTTCAGTCTCCTTCTTTTTCTGATTAGTTAGCTTTTGTTGTAGAGCACGACAGCTTTTTAAAAGATCCTCTTCATTTAATTTAAAAATATCACTAAAAAAACAAAAACGTTCTCATAATCAGATATAATTTCAAATCTACTATTTAAAGAACTTAGTGTTTGATCAATTATTTTTAAAAAATAAATTTATTTTAAGCGTGGTTTTTGGATCTTGAGGTGTCTCATACCTCTGTTCATAATCGAACAATTTTGATTTCGTCTAACAGTATTTAACGGAGGAAAACCTTGCTCTATGTCAAGAGCGGCTGCTAGTTTTCCAGCTTGAGCAAGTTATTCCTCGAAAAGATTATCATAATTTTTATTCAGGGTATTGCATATTGCGCACAGAATTAACTAACCAATCGATTTTATTATATTTAATAATTAAAGCTAAAGGAATAGCTATTAGATTACAAAAATATAATGTTTTCTGTCACAATAGGAATAGGTCATTATGTCAACGAACATTATATTATGAATTGAGATAAAAAAAAATAATTTCTTTAGTGCCTTAGTGCTTTATTCATTGGAATCGTTTGAAATTGTTGAAAAATTAATAGCAGTTTATTTATCTAGAACGAAAAGTGGCATTTTAAAGACCAGAAAATTGGAATTACTTGCGAGGACCTTTAAAAACACTTTTCGTTCGTGGTGAATACAACGGTTTATTTCATACTGCAAGTTTAATGAATTTTAAATAAAAAGTTGTAAATCATTTCAAATTTCATGTCAACAACTGACGTATCATTTTAATAATACCTAATAATAATAATAATAATAATGTTTATTCAACGGATTATACCATTTACAATATTATACTAAAAAAACAGCCAAATACAACAAAAGTTAATATTTACCATATAAAGAAAATAAAATAACAGTAACGAAAAAAAAACATGCATGCAGGGTTGCTGGGTTACATATCAAATAAAGATTTTATATGCCTAATAAAAGTGTTAAATGGTATTCCAATAATATCAGCTTTATTTGTCTTATTAACAGTTCCTACAATTCGTTGCAGCGGACTATTATTACAATAATTGGTACGGCGATACTCTTGTAGCAGCATATGCTGTAACCTGACATTGAATGCAGGAACACGTACTTGAATTTTAAAATTTTACTTTAAAGTACTAGGATTTTAATGTTCCATTTTTTGTACCATAAATAATCCGAAAAATGTAATTTTTGACATCAGTATGAAATAAAAATTCAAACTGTATACAAATCTCCGGTTTGGCGCCCCTTTAGAGCGGCGCGGTGCACGCGTTGCAAACGCGGTTGCGGGGGCCCTGCAGAGCACGATCCAGATGTTCACACGACAGCTCTTGCCGGCAAACTGAAAAAGTTTCGGTAAAAACGGCGAGAGACGCGCCATCTGTAGGTCGCTACATTTCTACAGCACAATCAGCTCCGTAAAGCTGCGTATCTTCTTCTACTTAGTTAATCAATGCTGCTATCGAGGGCCAATAAACTAGCTTATGGTTCCAAAATGAAATAAATGTAATTTGCTAATTCTAATAATACCTACTTGTTCCAGGTGTTGTATTCTCAAAGGTTTCCGTAAACATATATTATTGAGCAAAAAAGTATTACCTCCCAACCAGACATTAATCTAGCAATGATGACCGCTAGTCAAGGAACAGCAGATAATAAGTTTTATAGTTCAACAGAAACTTCCTTGCAGGTATTAAGAGACTTAGATGGCAATGAAGATATGAAGAAATGTTCTGTCAAACAAGAAGTCATTGAAAGCAATAATGACATCAGTATTCATTCCAAACTTGATATTAAATGTGAGTTTGAAATTGAAAACCAAACTGATGTAACCCAAAATTCAACAGCAAGGAGTAGTTTGGTTACACCTATGAAATCTCATACAGGCAACAAACCGTTTTCTTGTTCAGTTTGTGAATATAAATCTATCCATAAAAGTAGTTTAGTCACACACATGAAATCTCATACAGGTGAAAAACCTTATTCTTGTTCTGTTTGTGAATATAAATTTATCCAGAAAAGTGGTTTAGTCAGACACGTGAAATCTCATACAGGTGAAAAACCTTATTCTTGTTCAGTTTGTGAATATAAATCTATCCGAAAAACTAGTTTAGTCACACACATGAAATCTCATACAGGTGAAAAACCTTATTCCTGTTCTGTTTGTAAATATAAATCTATCCGGAAAACTAGTTTAGTCACACACATGAAATCTCATACAGGTGAAAAACCTTATTCTTGTTCAGTTTGTGAATATAAATCTATCCATAAAAGTAGTTTAGTCACACACATGAAATCTCATACAGGCGAAAAACCTTATTCCTGTTCTGTTTGTGAATATAAATTTATCCAGAAAAGTGGTTTAGTCAGACACATGAAATCTCATACAGGTGAAAAACCTTATTCTTGTTCAGTTTGTGAATATAAATCTATCCGGAAAACTAATTTAGTTGCACACATGAAATCTCATACAGGAGAAAAACCTTATTCTTGTTCAGCTTGTGAATACAAATATATCCATAAAAATAGTTTAGTTACACACATGAAATCTCATACAGGTGAAAAACCTTATTCTTGTTCAGTTTGTGAATATAAATCTATCCGAAAAACTAGTTTAGTCACACACATGAAATCTCATACAGGTGAAAAACCTTATTCCTGTTCTGTTTGTAAATATAAATCTATCCGGAAAACTAGTTTAGTCACACACATGAAATCTCATACAGGTGAAAAACCTTATTCTTGTTCAGCTTGTGAATACAAATATATCCATAAAAATAGTTTAGTTACACACATGAAATCTCATACAGGTGAAAAACCTTATTCTTGTTCAGTTTGTGAATATAAATCTATCCGAAAAACTAGTTTAGTCACACACATGAAATCTCATACAGGTGAAAAACCTTATTCCTGTTCTGTTTGTAAATATAAATCTATCCGGAAAACTAGTTTAGTCACACACATGAAATCTCATACAGGTGAAAAACCTTATTCTTGTTCAGTTTGTGAATATAAATCTATCCATAAAAGTAGTTTAGTCACACACATGAAATCTCATACAGGCGAAAAACCTTATTCCTGTTCTGTTTGTGAATATAAATTTATCCAGAAAAGTGGTTTAGTCAGACACATGAAATCTCATACAGGTGAAAAACCTTATTCTTGTTCAGTTTGTGAATATAAATCTATCCGGAAAACTAATTTAGTTGCACACATGAAATCTCATACAGGAGAAAAACCTTATTCTTGTTCAGCTTGTGAATACAAATATATCCATAAAAATAGTTTAGTTACACACATGAAATCTCATACAGGTGAAAAACCTTATTCTTGTTCAGTTTGTGAATATAAATCTATCCGAAAAACTAGTTTAGTCACACACATGAAATCTCATACAGGTGAAAAACCTTATTCCTGTTCTGTTTGTAAATATAAATCTATCCGGAAAACTAGTTTAGTCACACACATGAAATCTCATACAGGTGAAAAACCTTATTCTTGTTCAGTTTGTGAATATAAATCTATCCATAAAAGTAGTTTAGTCACACACATGAAATCTCATACAGGCGAAAAACCTTATTCCTGTTCTGTTTGTGAATATAAATTTATCCAGAAAAGTGGTTTAGTCAGACACATGAAATCTCATACAGGTGAAAAACCTTATTCTTGTTCAGTTTGTGAATATAAATCTATCCGGAAAACTAATTTAGTTGCACACATGAAATCTCATACAGGAGAAAAACCTTATTCTTGTTCAGCTTGTGAATACAAATATATCCATAAAAATAGTTTAGTTACACACATGAAATCTCATACAGGTGAAAAACCTTATTCTTGTTCAGCTTGTGAATACAAATATATCCATAAAAGTAGTTTAGTCACACACATGAAATCTCATACAGGCGAAAAACCTTATTCCTGTTCTGTTTGTGAATATAAATCTATCCGGAAAACTAGTTTAGTCACACACATGAAATCTCATACAGGTGAAAAACCTTATTCTTGTTCAGTTTGTGAATATAAATCTATCCATAAAAGTAGTTTAGTCACACACATGAAATCTCATACAGGCGAAAAACCTTATTCCTGTTCTGTTTGTGAATATAAATTTATCCAGAAAAGTGGTTTAGTCAGACACATGAAATCTCATACAGGTGAAAAACCTTATTCTTGTTCAGTTTGTGAATATAAATCTATCCGGAAAACTAATTTAGTTGCACACATGAAATCTCATACAGGAGAAAAACCTTATTCTTGTTCAGCTTGTGAATACAAATATATCCATAAAAATAGTTTAGTTACACACATGAAATCTCATACAGGTGAAAAACCTTATTCTTGTTCAGTTTGTGAATATAAATCTATCCGAAAAACTAGTTTAGTCACACACATGAAATCTCATACAGGTGAAAAACCTTATTCCTGTTCTGTTTGTAAATATAAATCTATCCGGAAAACTAGTTTAGTCACACACATGAAATCTCATACAGGTGAAAAACCTTATTCTTGTTCAGTTTGTGAATATAAATCTATCCATAAAAGTAGTTTAGTCACACACATGAAATCTCATACAGGTGAAAAACCTTATTCTTGTTCAGTTTGTGAATATAAATCTATCCGAAAAACTAGTTTAGTCACACACATGAAATCTCATACAGGCGAAAAACCTTATTCCTGTTCTGTTTGTAAATATAAATCTATCCGGAAAACTAGTTTAGTCACACACATGAAATCTCATACAGGTGAAAAACCTTATTCTTGTTCAGTTTGTGAATATAAATCTATCCATAAAAGTAGTTTAGTCACACACATGAAATCTCATACAGGTGAAAAACCTTATTCTTGTTCAGTTTGTGAATATAAATCTATCCGAAAAACTAGTTTAGTCACACACATGAAATCTCATACAGGCGAAAAACCTTATTCCTGTTCTGTTTGTAAATATAAATCTATCCGGAAAACTAGTTTAGTCACACACATGAAATCTCATACAGGTGAAAAACCTTATTCTTGTTCAGCTTGTGAATACAAATATATCCATAAAAATAGTTTAGTTACACACATGAAATCTCATACAGGTGAAAAACCTTATTCTTGTTCAGTTTGTGAATATAAATCTATCCGAAAAACTAGTTTAGTCACACACATGAAATCTCATACAGGTGAAAAACCTTATTCCTGTTCTGTTTGTAAATATAAATCTATCCGGAAAACTAGTTTAGTCACACACATGAAATCTCATACAGGTGAAAAACCTTATTCTTGTTCAGTTTGTGAATATAAATCTATCCATAAAAGTAGTTTAGTCACACACATGAAATCTCATACAGGTGAAAAACCTTATTCTTGTTCAGTTTGTGAATATAAATCTATCCGAAAAACTAGTTTAGTCACACACATGAAATCTCATACAGGCGAAAAACCTTATTCCTGTTCTGTTTGTAAATATAAATCTATCCGGAAAACTAGTTTAGTCACACACATGAAATCTCATACAGGTGAAAAACCTTATTCTTGTTCAGTTTGTGAATATAAATCTATCCATAAAAGTAGTTTAGTCACACACATGAAATCTCATACAGGCGAAAAACCTTATTCCTGTTCTGTTTGTGAATATAAATTTATCCAGAAAAGTGGTTTAGTCAGACACATGAAATCTCATACAGGTGAAAAACCTTATTCTTGTTCAGTTTGTGAATATAAATCTATCCGGAAAACTAATTTAGTTGCACACATGAAATCTCATACAGGAGAAAAACCTTATTCTTGTTCAGCTTGTGAATACAAATATATCCATAAAAATAGTTTAGTTACACACATGAAATCTCATACAGGTGAAAAACCTTATTCTTGTTCAGTTTGTGAATATAAATCTATCCGAAAAACTAGTTTAGTCACACACATGAAATCTCATACAGGTGAAAAACCTTATTCCTGTTCTGTTTGTAAATATAAATCTATCCGGAAAACTAGTTTAGTCACACACATGAAATCTCATACAGGTGAAAAACCTTATTCTTGTTCAGTTTGTGAATATAAATCTATCCATAAAAGTAGTTTAGTCACACACATGAAATCTCATACAGGCGAAAAACCTTATTCCTGTTCTGTTTGTGAATATAAATTTATCCAGAAAAGTGGTTTAGTCAGACACATGAAATCTCATACAGGTGAAAAACCTTATTCTTGTTCAGTTTGTGAATATAAATCTATCCGGAAAACTAATTTAGTTGCACACATGAAATCTCATACAGGAGAAAAACCTTATTCTTGTTCAGCTTGTGAATACAAATATATCCATAAAAATAGTTTAGTTACACACATGAAATCTCATACAGGTGAAAAACCTTATTCTTGTTCAGCTTGTGAATACAAATATATCCATAAAAGTAGTTTAGTCACACACATGAAATCTCATACAGGCGAAAAACCTTATTCCTGTTCTGTTTGTGAATATAAATCTATCCGGAAAACTAGTTTAGTCACACACATGAAATCTCATACAGGTGAAAAACCTTATTCTTGTTCAGTTTGTGAATATAAATCTATCCATAAAAGTAGTTTAGTCACACACATGAAATCTCATACAGGCGAAAAACCTTATTCCTGTTCTGTTTGTGAATATAAATTTATCCAGAAAAGTGGTTTAGTCAGACACATGAAATCTCATACAGGTGAAAAACCTTATTCTTGTTCAGTTTGTGAATATAAATCTATCCGGAAAACTAATTTAGTTGCACACATGAAATCTCATACAGGAGAAAAACCTTATTCTTGTTCAGCTTGTGAATACAAATATATCCATAAAAGTAGTTTAGTTACACACATGAAATCTCATACAGGTGAAAAACCTTATTCTTGTTCAGTTTGTGAATATAAATCTATCTGGAAAACTAGTTTAGTCACACACATGAAATCTCATACAGGTGAAAACCCTTATTCTTGTTTAGTTTGTGAATACAAATCTATCCATAAAAGTAGTTTAGTCAGACACATGAAATCTCATACAGGTGAAAAACCTTATTCTTGTTCAGTTTGTGAATACAAATCTATCCATAAAAGTAGTTTAGTTGCACACATGAATTCTCATACAGGTGAAAAACCTTATTCTTGTTCAGTTTGTGAATATAAATCTATCTGGAAAACTAATTTAGTTGCACACATGAAATCTCATACAGGTGAAAAACCTTATTCTTGTTCGGTTTGTGAATATAAATCTATCTGGAAAACTAGTTTAGTCACACACATGAAATCTCATACAGGTGAAAAACCTTATTCTTGTTCAGTTTGTGAATACAAATCTATCCATAAAAGTAGTTTAGTCAGACACATGAAAACTCATACAAGCGACTAATCCTTTTCATGTTCTGTTTGCGAATATAGAACCACAGTAAAACGTACTTTAGTTAGAGATATGCAATCCCATACAGGTGACAAACCGTTTTCTGTTCTGTAAGTAGGAATAGGACCTCAGTAAGATCAGCTGGCACCATTGCATAATGTCATGTTACTTAGATGCTTTTCTGATGCCAAACTCAAAATGCACTAAACATGCGGCTGGATTGTAGGTACCATTTTATTGACTTTTCACGATCTAAGGCATGCACTGACTCAGCTAAGTAGATCGTGTAAAAGTCCAGCTTTTCTGCATATAATGATAGACATTCTCTCTGGACACGTCTAATATCTGGAGCTACATAAATTTTAAAATATTCTAACCAAACGGATCGCCCTGTAGAATAGTCATATACTTATGAATCTCATACAAACGAAAAACACTTTTGTTGTTCTGTTTGTAAATATACAGGGTGTATCTAATCGTTCATACAAAAGGTGCACTACGATATTCTACACCTAAAACTAAACCGAAAACCCAAGAACCAAAGTATAAGCAAATTAAGATTCGTAAATATGGCAACATTACAGATATAATGCACAGATTAATACATAGATAGACATGATGTTCATATACACTGGCATGCTAGATAAAATAATATTGTTCTCTACGACAGTGGTTGCCAACCCTTTTTCTTGCCACACCCCTAGCATGTTATGTGTTTCTCAAGCACATACTATTGTACGTATACATAGTGTAAGTTTTATTTCTGCAAAATTAAAATATCCTTATTACGATTATGGGGTTATTTTACAAAAATAATAATAACATTTACAATAAACATTTTTTTTGTTAATTTAAATCAGAAAAATTCTAATAGTATATAAACAGAAAAAAAAGAGAAATAAATCTACTAGAAGCAAGAATTAACGAAAATAATGCTACTTATTTTTTGATAAATCAAATCACAAAAGAAATGCTTAACACTAAATTTAATGAAACACTTGTGTGAAATGTTGAGAAATTTTTACACAATTTCAAAAGGGGTTGGCGATCCACATATAATCTTGAATGTCCGCATTATTAGGAGAATATTCGTCAAATGACATTGATAATTGTACAAGGTGATGAATAATTGCTTTCTTCAAGTCAGAGTCTACAGAAACGTTCCGACCTATGCCTAAAGGCTCTTTCCACCTACATTATAATTGTTGTTTTGAATGCAGACATTTTATAATTTGTTTGATTATAATAGATAAGAACTAATAATTTTTTGGAAAGTTACTAAAAATTCATTTAATTATATTTCATTTTGAGTGAGAGGCACCAAGGGGGGTATTTTTTTTCTTTAAGGGGGCCTGTGCCTCTTCAGCCCCCAACCCATATTATCCATTCACAAAACACAGGAACTGTCAATGTCAAATTTTCTGAGTGTACCTGGAAATTACAGTTTCTTTTGGAATGTACTTCAGATCTACTGATTTCCAATAATATTTAGCCCTTCGGCGGGCGCGCCGTTTCGAGTTACACGAGTGGGCGTGCAGCATCACCTTTACTGAGCGAATAAAATACAAGAGCATTTTTATTACATATAGAAAAAATGTAAGGAATAATAAAAATAAACGAATATAAGAAGCAAATTATTCTATTTCCATTCCGTAGTCGTCATTACAATTGAAACATGTCATATTGCTGTGTTTTTTACAAATACTTTTTCCACACTTGATACAAATTAGTATAGTTCTACTGTTTTTATGTTTTCCACAAATGTAACACAATTCCTGCAAATAACTTCATACTTATATTGCACTGTACGTTTCAGAGTCTGAATAATCACTAACCGAGACAGGGCGCGTTGCGGCAAACTGCCGCAAATAAGAGGTTCTCCGATTCAAAGTCTTATTGCAACTAGGCCGCTGTAGACTGACGCACCCAATATTATCAAGGGTGGGGTGAATTGTATGACTAATGAATACTTAGCTGAGCAAGGTTTTTAATTCAAACGGCAGGTCTTTTACAACAGCGAAAGTTAAATCTGCGGCAGTTTGCCGCTGGCGCGCCCACCGGAGGGTTAAAGTAAGGTTATGTTCCTTGTGTCAAAACTTTTCCCTTGTAATAATTAACTATAGTCTTTTTTCCTTTTTCAATAATAAAACCATCTTTCGTTTCTGTTCCATTGCAATTGAAGTGTATGCAAGAGAATTAAAAAAATTTTTACAAGAAAGGACATTACAACTTTTTAAATTTCAAAAATTTCAGTGCTACCAAATTTAGCAAGCAGTAGTTCCAAAACAAAATTTAAACAAGGTACTAACTGGACAGCGTTTTGACAGTTCACCAGTTTTGTGAAGGAATAGTAGTTACCTGTCTGGAAACCATTTGGGTTAAGTTTAGCACCAGAGATAATGTGCCTTATTTTTCACACTTGTTTAAACAATTTTCAGAAGAAATGATTTTTGAGTGTGACTACACTCTATTTTTTAATGCCGCAGACAATCTTTATGCAACCTAAAATAGTTTTTCCAATTAAATTAAGTCTCAACAAATATTATCTAGTTAACAAGTACAGGTAACCAAATAAGTTCGTGCGTTTTTTTATGGTAAAATATAAATATTTATTAAGAAACAATAATACACTATTATTCATCGAAGTAATTACCATCACACTCAATGACATTTTGCCAATGTGACACCAATTTTTATATGCCAGTATTGTAGAACTTTATGGATTTTGAATAAAAAAATTGACGGACTGCATTTATTACATCAACTCGAGTTATGAACTGCCTATGCCTCATACAGTTGTTAAAAGACAAGAAAAGATGGTAATCACTTGGCGAAATGTCAGGAGACTATAAAGGGTGTGGTAACGTTTACCAGTAAAGTTCGCACTTTTTTCCCGGGTCACTCTTGCGGTATGCGGCCTGGCGTTATCCTGTAAGATTGCCACTTTCTTTCGATTGATCAAAGAAGGCTGTTTTTGGATAAGTGCTGCTTGTACTCGCTGAAACTGTTCACAATACAAGTTAACAGTGATGGTTTGACCAGTTTTCAAGAACTCATAATGGACAATTCCGGTTGCTGTCCACCAAACACACAATAAAATCTTATTTGGATGCAAGGAAGCCTTGGGAGTGTGTGGTACCGAATCAGTAGGCGGCAACCAATGATACGAACGCTTAGAATTTGAGTACAATATCCACTTTTCGTCGTAGGTTAACAACCGATCAAGAAAAGGTTCATTATCAATGCGTGAAATGTTTGCCGAATAAATGGTAAGACGACTTAATTTGTTATCATTTGACAATTCATGTGGGACTCATTTGCTTAACTTTCACGTCTTTCCTAGCTGATGAAGGTGCAAACGAATGATTTCATCACTCACATTGAACCTTTCTGCAAGCTCTAGGCACGTTGTCCTGGCATTTGCCTCCACAGCCTGTTGAATATCCTCTTTGTTAATGATCTTCGGTCTCCCAGAGCGTGTTTCATCGGTCAAGCTGAGATCTCACAAAGAAAATTTCTTGAACCACTTTTCTGCTGTTAGATCACTTACGGCATCATCTCCGAATGCGGTATATATTTTTAGCGCCGCCAGTGCAGCTTTGGTAACGAGTTTGTACTAATAGAGTAAACAACTTCGAATTAAAGCCTCATTCGTTGCAATTTTCAACTATTTAAAACTAGGAATAAAACAATTGCCACCAAATGTGTATGTATCCGATAAAAGAAGGATTCATACTAAAGTAGATGACAGATAACAAACAAGTGCTATCGATCACCAACGTAACAAATATTCATGCACTCTGCTGTATACAAAAACCGCACGAACTTATTTGGTTACCTGATATAATGGAAAAATGGATTGCATAACTTTGTCTGTGCCATTAAAAAACAGCGTATAGCTGTATTATTCTAAAAATATAGGATTTGCGGAAGATAATGTAGAAATTGCTAAAAATATGATAAGAAAAGGTCATTATGTAACACTGTTAGATTATAGTAATAGTGTTGTACCTGGAGTAGGACTTACTCCTGTATAGTTGTTAGTGAATAGGAGACTTATAAGTAACATAGCAGTAAGTAATCAGTTGTTAGTTTCTAAAGTAGAGAATAAGGAAATAGTGCATGTGAACATTGGTACAGAAACAGGATGTAGCTAACCATCATGATAAAACTACTAGAACAAGAAACGAGTTTCAGCTTGATCAAAATGTTACTACAAGAAAGTTGGTGGGAAGGTAAGACTGTCAAATAGTTGAAATAGCTACTTACGAGGAACAATTCAAATTTCTCACAATTAAAACCTACATCTGGAATTGGCTAAGACTACTATTTTACACAATACTAAGTTGCATATATTTTGACACGTGTGTTGGCATATCAGCTGTTCGAAACGTTTACACATCAGTTAGTAGTTTTATGTTCTTAATTAAACATTATAGGTGAAATACTTGCCATCAAATTTTTGTAGTGTATTTTATGGTAGTACATTATAGTGTAAATACGCCTTTTCAATTACTCCTAGTTTAAAAACGGACTATAGTAATATATAAGTACAGGAAATCTGAGGATGGTAATGTTGAACCTATAAACTTGAATGGCAGCACTAAGATTCACAGCAATAGAACAATTCAAGAAATTTACCAACCTGTGATATATAGAGCGATCGAAAATTTTTCTCCTGTTGCGACTGATTATTGTAAAACAAAAAGTCTCACATCGTAGCTTCAGTTGAGAAAAAACTTCAAAATGCTTTCAATAATATTGTCAAACTTCCGTCAAGAATACAATTTGTGGTTATAATGATAACAGTGTCGACATACGTTCAAATTCCAGAACATGCTTTGCTGAGAAATGTTTTCAATCACTCTATATGGGGCTTATGTTTTAAATTAAAATAGGGAGTTGTGAGTTATCTGGCAACTTAGTTATTTTTAAAACTGGTAGAACTTCAAGGAATGAAAAACTAAGAACATTGTACTATATGTAAACAAGCTTGGTGTTGTCTTTACAGTTCTATAATAAATTCTTAATAATTATGAGTTTGTGTGTTATTCTTGGCAATTATTAATTATCAGTAGAAATAGTTCCGCTTGGCGACCATGTTGTGCTTCAATTAAATGACCCAACTAAATTGATTGACTCGCCCACATATATTAATTAAATTGAACTTTGATTAGACTCCCGATAGAAATTACGCAATTTCGATGGCAATCTTGTTGTATGATTCCCTCTCTGAATCATACTATTACCTGTTGCACTAATTCACACCTGCCATGTCTCGACTTGTGTAAATTGTTTCTTAGAACTCGCTTTCTCTTTCTAAGGTTGGTCTTTGTCATGTCCCTTCTAATGTTCATATTGATTTTTTAAGAATCTTGCCCTGCTTAGAATTTGCCTCAGCATTTATTAGGATAAGATTATTCCGTGCTCTCATTTAGAAAATTGACAGGTTCCCGCCGTAATTAAGTTCATTTGGGCAACGTTAGTCCAAATCCAAACTTTTAGCGACATCTCTCCCGGTCCGCCGAACTACAATTCTTCAGTAAAAACGCGCTTTGGTGTTTTCAAATATCTGTTCCGAACGTGTTATTTATCGTGGATACCCTATGACGACACCTTTTTACGAGCTGTGCGACTCCACGAAGTCGCCGGTCTAAAACAACAAGCAGGTGCATATTCTTGCATTTGCACAGAGCGCGAGGTTTTCTGGCGTGAACTTCACTTTCTCGAGACTCTTCTTCCGGGTTTGCTCGTATAAGCAACTAGTGGTTGTGTGCCAATTAACTTACTCGGTCGTATCGAAGCAATGAATGCAATCACCGTCGTCACGGATTCCATTACGAGTTAGGTTTCGTTAAAGTGCCTAGTTTCGAGGAGTTGCGGTGTAAGTAGTCGTCGAATCGTCGCCTCCATTACTCGCCGTGCGCGAGGATTCATTTTGCTGTACCCGCCATCGCCCTGCCACCAACATAGTTTCAATAAAGAGTTACATTTTAACTGCTTAGTTAACTTTTTATTGAAACTATGTTGGTGACGGGAAAATTCCTGTTTTTCATATTCAACTCGACATAAGTTAGGGGACTAGCAGTGTAAATAACATGACGATTTTTCGAAAACGATAAGATTAGCGACATGAATGAGGAGTAGTACTTAATTTTTAGTCAATAGTTAAAGGTATGTAAAAAACGTCCAAAGTTCTTATCATACAGGGCGTAAAAAATGGGGTCATGAGTGTCACAGCTAGTCCGTCCCTGCAACTCTGAGTAATTCACAACACTCTCTTGGATAGTAATTTGAAGGGTCTTGGTATTTATACATCATATTTTAAAAAAATTGAATATACCTGGTGGTTCAATAATTATGTGAAAAAAACTTGATTCCATTGGAGCTCTTTGGGAGCCCATATCTCCGAAGAGGAGGCCTATACGAAAAAAGTTTATCTGAACTTGTAGTATTCTTTTCACGTGTTTATTTCATATCCGGGAGATTTCCCACATTTTCCCGGGCACTCTGTATAATTAGAACAGCGTGGCGCGTTCAAAACGCCTGCGCGCGTGCCATTTAAACGTTTGATATCCATTCACCAACACGGACAAACTTTAGTTGTGTCATATTTTGGCTATCTATTTTAGTAAATTTCAACTACTAACCTGCTTTGTTTATTACTGTTCAACATATATTTGTCTACTTATTTTTAATAGATGCATATCAAGTTTTAACTTTCATTTATGATATCTGCACGTGTGTATCAACATTGCTATGTGTTGTGCTCTCTTTGTTACTTTATATGTAAGGTGATCCGGCGAGAGCAAAGAAAACCAACCAAGGTAGGTTGCGCAACAGCTGGGGCCATCTCGCAGGAGCGCAGAAGTACCACAAACTCCTCTGGATTTCGAGTTTCTACAGGGGTTTGTTGAGAAATTTTGTTTCAACCCTAATTATCAAAACTCGTGGCGCCAGTTCCCCCGTTTCATCTCGTTTATAACCACTCCCATAGAAAAAATATGGGGGATGGTATAGACGTGCTAGATTCTTCCTGTGGTGTTTGTGGTGCAAAAACTGCTGTTAAGCGTGTAATTTGCGTGATTTGCGGAACTTACTACCATAACAGGTGTATTACAAAGCTACAGAAATATGAAGTAACGGATGATAAGTCCATTATCTACTGCAACAAGGAATTTTTAGCTGCCATGGTACATTCTGCTGTAGACAAGGTCAGTCTATTAAATATTGGAAAACGGGACGATGAATTACAATATTTGAAAATTATTATTAGCGCCAAAAACGTTTTGATTGAAGAACTGTATGACAGGATTAACTTGCTGAATGATAAGTTAAGGCTGCTAGAAGATAAGGCGAAGGGTAATTACGTATTACTCGAAAATCCTATTAATTGCTTGTCCACTACCACAAAAAAACACTCTGATTCTAAGGAAACGAAAATTAAGTCTGTAACCACAATGCCAGATATTGGCTTTAAGATAGCCACTGAGAGTCCATATTAACGTCGCCCGTCTTACTCGAAAAAGTGTACAGAAAACTTAAAACACATGTGCAAAGGATGAGGTAAAAGTTATTAATACACCAGAAAAATCTAATCCACAAGAGAATGTAGTAAATGGACTGAAATACAAAAGCAAACAAAAAAATGAATACAACTTGTGGTACAAATGACGTGCGGAATTAGGGGTGTGCCCAACTATTTTATGTTACCCGAATCGATCCGGATATAAATGAGGAAAAATTAAAAAGTTGTCTAACTAATAACGGCATTCTACCTATTATACCATATATTCTTCGTTTAAAATTATAGTTCCTAAAAGTAAAGCTGAGCTTGCGAAATATACCGAATTATGGCCAACAGAGGCAATAATAAACCCTTTTATCTACGACAGTGTGTAAAATTGCGTTTTAGTTGGCAGTTTTAAGTTTGTAAAATGATTGTTTAGTAACATGTTTTCATTAGTTTACGTCGTTAATAGCAACGTATTTAAAAAATTTCATTAGGCACGTAGTTAGTAGCAACGTGTCTTAAAATTTTTAAAACACTCAAAATTAGGACCGGTTGCTAGTAATTCTAATTTACATGTAAAATATTTTTTATATTTACCGTATTTTTTAGATTCTTCCGTAGATAAAATATTGTACGATACACATGCGTAAAGCATCTTTAGTCACTCGTGGGGCTTAAAACGCTCGCTCACTCGCGTTTTACCTCTACCCCACTCGTGCCTAAAGAGTAGCTTTACGCACTTGTATCGTAAATTACTATTTTAAAATTTAAAGTGAAAACGAAATTAAAAATTCAGTTATATCTCGACCTTTGAACCAACCACTAAAAATGATAATTCAGATCTGCTATTTACTAACTCTTCAACCACCATCAAAGTTTATCACCATAACATACAATCCTTTAGAAATAAAATTTTGGATGTTGAGCAATCGCTGTTTTTATATAATGTGGACACCGTATGTCTTTGCGATCATTGGCTGAAGGCTGAACGAAGAATGACAGAAGTTATGTAATTTAGATTCTTAAAATCTTCAATATTCCGTCTGCCAAAAGCAAAATGAAGAGGAGGTGTTGCAATTTACGTAAAGGAAGAATACAATTTCAAACCTATAAAGCTAATAAACAATCTATCGCTAGAACTATTGATTGAGATTGCAGCTATCTATGTTCCTAAATTAAATCCTGTTGTAATATAAATACAGTGACAACCAAAATGATTAGTTCATTTTTAATTAGCAACAATAGTACATTGTGTATCTAGGACGAAAAGCGTAACATTCCCGGACGACTGTGAATATTGTTGGGCGAGGGGAATGCCGAGCCCAACAACACAGGAGCATCTATTCATGAGCGACGAAGCACACTCTACATGGCACGGTAAATAAGCAAAATCTTCGGTATTGGGCTACCGAGAATACATGTGAAATCTGAGAAAGGCCCTTACATTCCCCAAAAGTTACCGTGTGGTGTGCTGTATCATCGTCAAGAATCATAGACCCATATTTTTTCGAAGAATACGGTAGAACAGTCACAGTCAATTCTGAACGTTATGCACATATGCTTCAAACATTTTTTATACTTCAACTTGACATTGAAGAGAGAAATACGTTTTTTCAACAAGACGGGACGATCTGTCATACTGCAGGGATAAGTATAGAACTCCTGCGTCAAACATTCTCCAATCGACTAATTTCTCGAAACAGTGATCTTAATTGGCCTTCTAGAACTCCTGATATTTCTGTCCTAGACTTTTTTCTGGGAATATTGAAAGGGCAAAGTCTTCAAGGGTAAATCCAGAAATATAGAGGAGCTCAAAAGAAATATCCGGCAAGAAATTGAAGCTATTCCGCAGGACATGCTTCAACGAGTTTGGGTGACTTTTTCTGACGCTTAGAAGAATGTGTGGAGAAAGGAAGACATTTAACGGATACAATATTCAAGAAGTAAAACTGCCATACTTACTGTTTAAGATTTCATTATAGTTATTTTAGTACAGTAAAATTGTCGGAAAATACCACGTCACCTTAAAAAAATGGCCGCGGCGATTCCTCTTGCCCAGTGGTTTAGTGTCATTAGACAAGTGTAAAACCAAAAAGGCGTCACCCCACCCCTTGCCTAACAGCCGCCATTGTGATACCAATTGAATTTATTTTTTCTCGCAATCCATTGGTCGCACAGAAAAAGTTATTAAACAAAAAATGTTGGAAATAAATGTATACCCATTTTTGATTCTTGCCGCGATACCGAGAAGTTGGTATTTAAAACGGTAGAGGGCGACAAAGTTACCAAAAATCTGTTTCCGCCATTCTAGGGCTGTGGGGGTGATTTTTTCCGAAAATTGCGAATGTGAAAGTTGTAGTACTTGAAAAAATATACACGAATCTCTTTTAATAATGTGATTGATTGAGTGATTATTGGCTCCAAGATATGCACCTATTGCCCGTCGCTCTCGTTTAATATGAGATAAGTCGTAACATAGTAGACAGTCTCCGAGTGACAGCCCTTCAAAGTCCGCGCAGCGAAGTAACCATTTCTCTTTTGCCAGATAAAATCGTCACGTCACTCAAGTAGTTTCAATGTGAATAGGTTTTCACAACCTACAAAAATTCTACACATTTTTGGTCATTGCCGCGATACCAAGAAATTGATATAAGTAGGTAAAAGAAATGAAAATGATGGGAAAAGAGTATATGAGCCCAGAATGATATCATTTGGCTCAGATCCGTAAATCTCTTAAATTTGCTGGTGTAATATTTATTATATAATATGATAATTGCAATTGTTGGTAAATTTGGCCACAGCAATGGCCAAAATTCAACAAATTGACAATTGCTTTACCACCTGCCATTTTTGCAAAAATAATACCGACACCCGGCTGTCTATATATTATTAAACAACAAACAGCTTGTTTCACTTCAACTAAAACATGCTACGGTGAACGATATTATATTTTGATCGTGTGGGCCAAATGAAATAAATAGGTAATTTATTTTATTCGCAATCACATTGTAATGTGTCAATTTCATGACATGACAACAGCTGGGAACTAGATGATTACTTGAAAGTAGCCAGGAAATTATTACATACCCCGAAAAATATTACATACCTGAAGAGTGGGGTGTTTCCATGGTAACAAAACATTGAGTGAGTTGTTTTCATGGTAACAAAAATATTAGCTACATCAAGATATCTATTATTCAGAATTCAATTGTAGTTATTTTTAAAATTAGATGATTGCAAATAAAATAGTATACATACCACGGTGGAAAGTTTCATTCCTGTCTCGAGATAAAGTTAACCTCGACGCTACGCGTCTCGGTAAACTACCTAATCTCTCGACAGTAATGAAACACTTCCCACCTCGGTATGTAATATACTATTATTCAGTTTTGACAGTTTAAACTGACATTATTAACTCCATATCCTTCATAAACAGTCTATGATTCAAAAGTGAAATAGAAGTGTTTTAATTCACTAGAGAATTAAAAAGATTAATTCACTAGAGAATTAAAAAAGTTTCAATGAAGAACAACATATTTTTATTATCTACAAATATTTACATACAATTATTCTTTCTCTTTGTAGTGTGTAATATATAATTACTAACATTTAGATCAAATCGACGATGAATGGGCAAATTTATATCTTAGTTTGAATATTTTTTAAATTTTTTATTCAAAATTTCGTCAAAATTGAATAAAAACATATATACGCCATGTGAATTAAACATTTATTAACTCAAAGATAGGATCTCACTCGCACTACGTGCTCGTGAGCTCAACATCTTTTCTTGAATAAACATAAATGTTTAATTCACTTGGTGTGTAATATTTATTAAAGTTAGTGTTTCCCGACTACTTTTTGTAATTTGTTATTGTTAAAGCAGTTATAATACTGCTAAAAACGTCTACAATTACGATGTAAGAATATTGACCATGAAGATTTTCTTTTGTGGGTACAAAATAAAGATACCGGAAAAATCTTAACTGTGCCAAATAATTTGATTCTGGGCTCGTATATTGAAAGTAATTTCTTTTTGCATAAACCCTAAGATATATTGTAGTCTACTCAAATACGTTTTCTTTTTTTTTTTGAGCTGTTTCTTTGTCTTGGTTCGGAGCCTCGGACACAACCGAGTCATTATCGACCATGATAGAAATGTTGCTTGAACTTTTATTGAAAAAAGAGTTCACAACTTGTTATAAACGCAATGTGAAAAATTCTTGGAAAAAATCCGTGAATACGATTGCGAGTGCTGTTTCGTGATTGTATTGTGATTAAAAATGGATAATAGTACGAGCGATAATGGTTTTCTTTATGTTAACCAAATGGTAGACGTGGCATCTCGTTAGTTATAATAAGTGAGGGATAGAAATAATTTACTTCTCTCCACTTCTCCGCGCTGCACGGACTTTGAAGGGCTGGCACTCGGAGACTATTTAAATCAATCACATTATTAAAAGATATTCGTGTACTTATATTTTTTCAAGCACTACAACTTTCACATTAGCAATTTTCGGAAAAAATCACCCCCACAGCGCTAGAATGGCGGAAACAGATTTTTGGTAACTTTGTCGCCCTCTACCATTTTAAATACCAACTTCTCGGTATCGCGGCAAGGATCAAAAATGTGTATAATTTTATTTCCGCAATCTTTTGTTTAATAACTTTTTCTGTGCGACCAATGAATCGCCAGAAAAAACAAATTTAATTGTTATCAAGATGGCGGCTGTTAGGCAAGGGGTGGGGTGACGCCTTTTTGGTTTTACACTTGTCTAATGACCCTAAACCACTGGGCAAGAGGAATCGCCGTGGCCAATTTTTTTAAGGTAAAACGACAATTTTACTTTACTATTTATGCATATAAAGTAATTATTGTGCTACTGCTAATTAAAAATTAACAAGTCATTTTGGCTTTCACTGTATATCGCATTCCAACAAGTTTAATTGGGAAGACAAATACATTTTTGCATAAAATGCAAGACGTTCTTGAAATAACTCTATCGACTTATCCATATGCAAACATTATTGTTGCCGGAGATTTTATGGAGTACCTGAGTTTTACGAATAAACTCAAACGTTTTTTTGCGTCCTACGGTCTTCGACCTGCTATCAACGAAGCAACTATGATATCTGCAGGTTTGGATGATATTTTTATAAATATACACAGTTATGAAGCCGAAGTTCTCACATCGGAAATATAGGACCACGACGTAGCATCCTCACAGTGCGATCTGAAAAATTGTAAATCGGCATTTGAGAACTGCAGTAAACGTTATCGAAAATTTTCAGAAGATAATCTTAAATAAAAAATTCAGTCGAAACATGTTTACTATATTTCACCATATTTTTACATATTATATGGTATATGGAACTCGCTTTTGCGTGGACAACTACTGCAATCAAATGAAAAACATGGACGCTTAGACTACCCTCTCCCGCCCTACAAGAGGCCAAAAACAAATTATTATTTCTTCATAAATTGTCAAAGCAGCACCAAAATAATTCTATTAAGGACCTATATAAGCAACAGAGACATAAATACCACAAGTTACTATCTGAACTTAAAAAACAATAAACTGAACAATAGTAGGTGAATTATCTGTAAAGGAATTTCCAGTACTCAAAGTCACTAGACTGCTGAAAAATAAACAACCAATTCTTATATGTGCGGTCGAATTAACAAAAAAAAAAACAATCCAAAGTGATTTATAATCTAACTAAACTACACTATTGCAAAATCAGTGTTGAGCCCAGTCGCAGTAGTAAAGACAAACCTTAGGGCACAAACTGCCAACGCCTAGGACACACACAAAATTATTGACGCCTTTCATCTAGATGCGTAAAGTGTACAGGATCACATCACTACACAAAGTGTCGTAAAATACCTTCAGTCAAACCACACTGTATAAACTGCGGCGGAGAAGATCCAGCTAGTTTAATTACAGAGGCTGTCAATTTATTAATTCACTTAAGAAAAATAACCCCAACCAGCAAACTACTGCAAGAAGAGAACCTAATATATACAAGTTTTCTACTCCTAGTACTGCATACGCCCACGCTACTGCAGGACGATCCTTACCAACTAACGACACGCAGCATTGCATTTCTAATACCTCAAACTTCCCATCATTTGTTAATCTAATTCAGTCTATCTGGGACCTCCTGGCTCATTTTCACAACGAGATCAAGTCATTCTTATTTTCACTTATTCCCTCACTTTTTAATGACAAATAATTCTCCCAATCTCTTATCCAACACCATCATTGTAAATTACATTGCTAATGTTTTATCCAACTAAAGATCGTTGGTTATAGCCTTCTTAGCCAGACATAACGTCGATATTATGATTATACTGAATCTCATCTAGCAGAACCCGAACAGTAAAACCACATACAAATTGTATATCGTCGAGATCGAGCAACTCACTTTGCTTCAGGAGGGGTCGCAATAATCAGAAAACGCTCTATATGCGCTCATCCACTTGAACTGCTTACTCTACAAAATCTCGAAGCGGTGGGGATTAATTTACTTCTAAAAAATAAGACCAGCATCAACATCTTTGCAGTTTATAAACAACCGAAACAGCGACTACAGGAAGCAGATATTGCAACACTTTTCCAAAGCGATATCTCTACACTAGCAATTGGCAACTTTAACCCCAAAAATATTCTCTAGGGCTGCAGTAGCAATAATCCAAGCCGTATGAGGCTCCAAATGTATCTCTCAAACCACGACATTCAGATTTCAGCACCTAGTGAACCAACTCATTATACATACCGCAGAGATCATCGCCCCGACATACTAGATATCTGCCTTCTTAAAAACTTTTGCCTACCCATATCGCAAACGGTAATTGCAGAGCTAGAATCTAACCATCTACCTATATTAATAACCTTTCATAACTCCCCCATGATCAAACAGATGTTACCAAGATTAATAAACGGCAGTGTAGATTAGGAACAGTTTAGAGAAGTGCTGCAAGAAGCAGTAACCTGTTCTACTTCAATTACATCGGAAGAAGATATTGACATCGCCATAAATCAATTCAATAATTCGATAAAAATCGCAATAAACCAATCCACAAAAAACCAAATAAAACTTGAAATAAGCTTTTTGAACCCACCCGATTGCATTTGAAAGTTAATTAATAATAAAAACAGACTGAGGAAAATATGGAACAGAAGAGCAAAAATACGACATGAAAAACAAATAATCGAAACTATAGAGTGCACCCCCAAAGGGAGTACGCACACTGGCTACCAGATAGGGTGCGAAAGGTGGGAAGAGAGGAGAGGAAGAAGAAAGACTGGATACGCAAGTAGAAAATACGGAAATTGCTTTAGTCAAAAATCGGGAAAAATATGGGTCTAAATCGGGTAAAAGTAGCTCTTAACCTGTGGACACTTCCGAACAAACGTTCCAATAGAACACAGGGAGGGGCAGGGGTAACGAAATGTAAGTCCAAATCCGACCCAAGGGTTACCTGAAGAGGGCACGCTGCGCATCACGAGATCAGCGCATTGTGTGGATCCCACAACTGGTATGAATACCCAAAGGAAGAAGATGTACAAGCAAACTAGAAAAGCTTAGTCCCCCGAAACCCTCAATCGGTACCGATTCCGGGGCCAAATCGACTATTAAAACGCTAAGTGCAAGCTCGAAGATAACTCCAACACCGAACACCAAAAGAAAATCCGGAAGAAGTGTCGAACTGTGTAGGCGTTCGATGACGCATTCCCAATAAATCCTTGACAGACTTCCATGCGGCCCAAAGGGACTACCTTACTACGACAGGGTCCGCACGAAACAAAGTGACCGAAAACACGCTCTCTTTATGGAATCCCACATAGGTGGTTAAAAATGGCGACGGCCAACGGTACGGTAACAGAGCGCTAGGCCAAAAAAAAAACAACAGGGCATCACTACACGACAAAAAATCAAAAATCTTTAAATACTTAAATAATTTACACTTAACAAACCTCGTGCGAACAATCGGGCCCTGGTATCACACAAAGCTCAAAATCATCAACAAAATTGTTCGAGAAGAACACGATACGAGACAACATAACGTCATCAGCCAAAGGTGGTAGGTTAGAGAACAAATCGTCGATAAAAAGTTAGGTCGATAAACAACAGGGAATACGGTAAGTGTACAAGACACTGCGATACATGTCAGGGGTGTCCACGAAGAAGTCGGCAAACAAAGTTGGGAGATACATGACAACAATAAAAGTGAGATAAAAGTCCATCGAAAATAACTACGCCAAACTAACTAAGAAGATGGCCTGAGGGACTTAATAAACCGCACGAGCGAATCTCCTCTAGCAGACCAACAAGAAACCACAACTTAACAACAAACCAAAACACGGTAATGAAGGTGAAAATGATTCCAACCTGCCCACCAAAAATCAACGCGGTGCAACACCAAACAACAATAAAAAAAAGTCAAAATCGGTAATCATAGAACATCAAAAATCGATAATTTTCACTAACTTCAACGTTAGTTCGGTACGGCACATTAAAATGTTCAACTTAGCCCAAGGCTAAATAATATAAACGACAGGGAATTGAAATTCCAACTATTACTTCGAAAAGACTTCAATCAACGACATCCGGTACTAAATCCGACTAAAACGGGACAACTTCTGCACCAAGTGCAACGAAACAATAAAAGACATATAGAAAACAAAAGAAAACAGGAAAAGACAAATGGAGAACAAGAAAAGAAACTCGTGATGAAAAAAACGGGTTACTAGTTCATACTACCTTGAAAAGAAAAAAAAATTCGACAACAATGTAAACGACAACAGACGACCAAGCCAAAATGAGGCGCCTTAACGAGAGCAAGGAATAACAAAGCAACAAGGCTGCCAAAATAGGGCAGGCAACGGGCGGCTTAACGAGAAAAACAAACAAACATGCCCAGACGTTGGGCCACCAAAATAAACCTGTTACGTTATCAAAAAGACCTTACGACACTCATGTCTGTGTGAGTATCAACTAACTAGACAAGTCCGGGAAATGGGCACGCTCACCCTGAGAATCGTCAAAAACAGGCTAAAGGCCTCGGCTCGAATACGCTCAGGGAGATGGGCGTGGTTCAAAACGGTACACTACAGGGCAAGCGGGTCGAGGTATATATAGAGTGTTACTAAATAAAAGTTCGCCACAAGATCCAAATCAGGTGACCTATGTTCAACCGACCCTTGAGGGTCCAACGGGGCGAAAAATACTCAAATAACTATTACTGGAAGCCACGGCGCAGCGACAAGCTCGACAACCTACCTGCAGCGCGCGTCCACCACGTTCGGGCTTCACCTTACATTTATCGTAACATACTGACTCAGTCACCCTGTAAACAAACATGCACAAGACACAAAGAGAAAAATCATAAGACGGTACAGTTAATACATCTATTGGACCACTTCACATGACCAAACAACCATTTACAAGTTCTGACGTAGTCGGCTCGTACAACAACCAGTACTACCTACTTAAAGGATACGCCCAGCTGTTACGACACATGCTGAGGCGCACGACAGAACAAAATTTAGTACTCGCTACCTAGCAACAAGTATATGACCGGTATGGCACACACGCGTGAGATTCACATCTGGATGTACCAGACACGAGAATGCAAGTTTAATTATAAATAACTAACAAGACGGCTCGCAGAGACGCCGTGTACGGCACTGTATATTAATTTAATTGCAAGGCAAACAAAGGCGGCTCTCAGAGACACCGTGTGCGGCACTGTATTTAATTTAAATGCACATGCTGGTGAAACTGTTCAGTAACACAAATTTACCTGGGTTGGTAGCTCGGCCTGCAGGCAATGAAAGGCGCTCGCACTAGAGTCGAAATGTCGCTACGCACTTAATTGCGTGGCATACTCGAGATGTTGCAACGTCCTACATGATCCCCTTTCGCGATGAGAGTGGATGTATTGGGTCAGCTGCCACCTAGGCAATGACACGATAACAGCGTGGCCGTTGGATAGGTCGTTCAGATAAGGAATCCCGACACACACACACGACGGATGAAATAGGCTACAACAGCCTCCCACGAAACTGGTAACCACAACGAACCCGCGAACTGGACGTCGCACTGCACACGAGTGCTCACAACCTTTGCCAACCAGCGTCTGTCTCCAGACGTGCAACAGAAAAACACAATCATAACCCCAGCTGCCAAAAACAGCACGCTAAGACGACATTACTCACTCGTGGCTGGAGCTCGACTCACTCAACAAACCAGACGCCAAGCGGAACTTTGCGCGAAATTAATGCGCCGTCATGCCACCAAAAGCGCCCAATCACGGCGCGAGCTACACACAGCTGGCAACGCGGGAACGATAGAAAGCTAGAGAGATAGAGATCTTCCTAGTTGCACTTACAGGTTGAGTTTTAAATAACTTGAAAATCACGGTTTTAACGTCTGGTGGGGCATGCAGCTGCAAGAAGCAACCATGCAAGGGTTGTACAAAGGTTATAAATTAGAAACGGTGATACAATGAGTGTACAAAGTTTACGAATGGTGATGCTTGATGCTAAACGTTGCAGTATTATGCGATGGACTATGGCTAAAATAGACTCGAAATACAAGCGAACTCGCCAATTATATACCAAAGCTGTTCTAAAGGTTTGTGTAGCTTATTAAATTACTTGGAAATATAAAATGGCCTGACAACTAAACGGATCCTACAACAACAGCCTCAGATATCAAATATCGAAGTCAACAACCAGATCTATGCTTCTGACCAAGAAAAAGCAAACCTTTATGCCAATTACCTAAAAAGCACATTTGTCACGCCAATTGCTGAAAACAATAGAACATTTGCCCAAGAAATTACAACACAGCTAAATACTACCTTCCCAGATAGTCCTGGGTTAATAGACCCTACTACCCCAACCGAAATTCAGTCACACATAAAAAGTCTTTCCTTGAAAAAGTATCTTGGACCTGATCGCATTCCAAATGTTGTTCTTAAAAATCTTGCAAAAAAACCTACTATATTTCATACCATCGTATTTAATGGCTGCTTGAGACTTGGATATTTCCCAGATATCTGGAAACATTCCCATGTGCTTTTCTTTCTCAAAGCAGGTAAAAATAATAAAGATTCAAGCGGTTATCGCCCCATTAGTCTCCTATCTACCTTAGCTAAACTTCTAGAGAAGATTTTCCTTGTTCGACTTACTCAGTTTCTCACAGATAACCAAACACCATCTGCATTTCAATACGGCTTCCGCAAACAGCACTCTACTATCCAGCAATCACCTCGTATATCAGAGCTGATTGAAAATGGATTTGAAAATAAACAACATACCGTAGCAATATTACTCCACATCGCCCAAGATTTCGACCGCATTTGGATAGATGAACTTCTTTTTAATATGATCGGTTGTAACGTACCTATCTATGTACTACACATCGTCAAATCTTTCCTCACACACCGAAGTTTTTCTGTAAGAACCAACACCACTTTGTCAGCACAGAGGAACATCAATGCCGGAGTACTCAAGGCTCTATATTCGGACCAATATTGTTTAATATTGCAATGGCTTATGAGATATTGTTGTGATATGATTGATAAATAAATTCAATCAAAAGTCCACCACACAAAATTATTTTTAATTTTGTAAAAAATCAAACTTTGACTGATTAATTTCTGGGTTCGCCGATTTATAATATTCGCTATAGTAGTTTGCCCTATATTGATAATGCATCCATCTGTTGCTAGCTCAAATAAAGTACACATGAAACTCAAAATCTCAGGTCTTGGGTTCCTAATTTCAATCGGACGCCACTGCAAAAGTGATTTGAAATTCAATTCGAACCGTACTGCGCCGGTGCAGATAAACTGACAGATAAACTGACCCACATAATTCAACTTACACTGTCCGCCTGCGTTTTGAAATGAATTGTTAAAAGGTTTTAATGAGCAATTTGATCAGGTAAGTTTTTAATTTCGCGCCTTCAATCGGCGTCACTAAGCTCTTTTATTTTCCAGGCTAAAACCGCCATTAACTTGTTCCAAAAGGACGCTTCCATGCAATTGTTATTCTTAACCTCAAAATTTGGACTTAAAATGGAAATCCTGAAGACGTAGCTGCTCATGGACAGGAACAATAGCTGGATTTCGGTTCCGCAGCTCGTGTTTTAGGTAAGGTATCACTTTCCCTGCTTTTTGCGCCGGTTAATTTTGGCAAATGCACTAACCTTACTTTCTTTCGGATGCTGCCTCGGAGACCTCTTTTATGGTGCCCGCGCTGTTTGTTGAGCCCCCTGGATGCTGAGACGGATGTGCGGAGTCTTATAGACCTCGGCCGGACCTGCTGGTACCCTATATCAGCCTCTGGAAAGCCGCAGAACACTTGCTCAGGATGCTGGGACGACTGCCGTTGGAATCGGAGGAGGTGGCCAACGAAAATTCATTTTATAGCGTAGAAATCGCCACCTTTACTCTCACTGATGCATCACAAATTTTTCTACACACTGGTGATATTTTAAACTCAATATTTTTATGTTTACTATGAGAAAACTTAATAAATTAGTAGAGCAAAAACTGGCATGTCAAGAATAATTGTATTTCAATTGTTTGTCACCAAGCTTCTTCTAAACAATAAAGCATCTAAATTCGAATTGACAAGATATAAACTGGGTACAAATTAACAACTTCCAACAATAAATTCAAATTTTACAATACATTTTGTGAAATTTCTTACAACTAAAATAAATGTTTTTCAAATTCTTCTTTAAAAACGTCTCTTAGCGCCACTCACTTCGTTTTATTATAATTGTCTTGTCGCGCACGTCACTCTGTTGATTAACTATTTACACTAACTTTGTTCATTTCCTGTTAATGTGTGATTTTCTTCATTAATTAAATAGTGTGTCCTTTTCCCCAACTTTTATATTGGTTGCATGTTCTATTTCAGAATTTTCTTCTGGATTGTGCTCTATTGCACCATGATCCATTCATTTATCCTCTTCTCTTACCTTATTTTAAAAAGCTCATAACACACGTCTTTATGTAATTATTATTTTAATAGCTAACGCTTCATTTTAAGCTGTGCATATTTTGAACTACCTACTGTGTCAGTTTTAACAAAATTTAGGTTCGTTTTCTACATTGCCCAAACCTTTTATATTATGTTTTAAAATTATTTTACTGACTGCAATACATGAAAATTGAGCTTCAATATTTTTCTACTAATTCAATTACTTTCAATGTTAATGGCCAAGTTTCGCCATTGTGGTTACGATTTGATAAATTATACGGAGGTTCTCAGTTGTATGCAATACCTCAACTCTGTGCTTTAGTGACATTATTTTTAATTTCTTTGCATTGCTACCAGAGCTGAGTAGAGGGCTAAATACCACTGCAATATATTCGTGCGTGATCTACATGAACCCACTAATTCAACCGTCGCAATGTATGCAGATTATACTGTCCTTATAACACAACACTCGGACATATTCCTAGCAACTCAACAACTACAGAACTGCATCAACCAACTAAGCGAGTGGTTTAGCAAATGGTGTATTACGCTTAATCCCACCAAATGCGAATCAAAGATTTTACATTACGCAGACCCGTTAAACCGCCCAATGTTGTTCTTTTCCATCAGCAAATTGAATGGAATCGTGATGATAACGCCGTTAAGTACTTGGGCGTCTATTTGTACAAAAAGCTCACGTGGGCTTTTCACATCAACAAAAAGTTAAATCAGATTTACACTCTGCTGGGCATGCTATATCCAACTAACAGAAAATCGAATCTTATACCAGAGTGTGGCATGCTGATATATGAGTCCATCTTAAGACCAGTAGTCACCTACGCCTGTCAAATTTAGGGAGCAGCATCTAACACCGAAATGAAGAAAGTACAATACAGTCCTTTCAAAATAAAGTTTTAAGAATGATTCTCAACGCACCCTGGTACATACGCAACACTCATGTTCATCGAGAAGTGGGACTACCTACTATACGAGACTTTGTGAAGAACATCGCCAGAAAATATATCAAAATCATAAGAAACTGTACTGGTGCAATAACATACGCCACTGGAAGACGAAATATACATATCAGGCTCAAGCGAAAACTTCCTCAGGATGTTCTACTCTTATCCAGAGAACCAGAAAACAGAGATAATTAAAAATCAGTGCAACAGTGTAATATGCAAAATGATCAAGTGAATAAAGATACTTCAATGAACACAATTATTAAAAACAGTATTAAATTAGTGCGGCTGCAGCCATTAGTTATTATTAACACAACATGTAAATAAGTAGATCAATCAGCCATGTATAGCGAAGTATTGCTGGTCTGGCTTAATCAGAATTTAAAAAAAAATGAATTATGTAAAGTGTGGCATTAGACACAGCTCGATGACCAGTCACCTGGAAGACCACTTTGTCAACTGTTACTTACAAACAGCAGTAGAATATTACATTAAAAAGGAGTAAATCGCAAAATAGAGCAGTAGATTTTTTAGTACTTAACAAGAAACAAGAAATAATTAGATGCACTTAACACAATCAACCACATCCACCTAATTCTAATTTCTGACTGCAACTGAATATAATTAACTACAAGTACCTAATTGGCCTACTAAAGTGCAGGATAAATAACTAAAGACCGGCTTCAAAGGCAAGAATTAATACCCCCGATTGAATTTTTGTTACTGCATTCTTTTAGATCCAGACTCTCACTCTCTATAGACTGAGATTTTGCAGAATTCTCTTATCTTAATTATTACTGAGTGATTGAGTAACACTTTATCGGTAATAATAGTGCTTTACACTAACTGCAGTGGGGCAGTTCTGTATTTGGTATTTCACGTGCAGCGCCGCGTCGCACCCCCGGTATTGCTTTTATGTTTCATTATTTGGTCATCGACATGGTTTTTAGAATACAAAGCAACACTTTTATATTACAAAAAAGGTCGACGAGTTTTCTCAATTCTACGGTAAAATAAAGCAGAGTCTTAAGCGCCGAGGACCAACTTGAAATAAGAAAAAGAATTTTACAATTTTATGTGACTGTTGCCAGTGAAATGTTGTCTAGTTTGCCTATTAACAATATATTATTTTCAGAATTCGAATTAATTACACCCTATATTGCGTGTTCAACCAGTAGAAATAACACGCTAAGTACATTAGCCAATATTTGACATATTATTTTGACGCTACACAAAAAGAAAGATTACTAATTACTATACAGCTACAGTTGAAATGTGGTTAGAAATTGAAAAGGTCCAAGATTTCACAGGTAAATATTTGATTAAAAATATCGCAAAAATAGCGTGTATAATTTTAACTTTCCTCATTCAAATGCTGCATCTGAGAGACTATTTTCTATTATAACAAATATTAAGACCAAAAACGAAATAAAATTAGTTCAGATTGCCTAAATGCAATATGCGTCCTCAGAACGCAATTTAAATCTGAAGGAATTAATTGCACAAATTTTACTCCATAAGAGGATCATTATAAATATTTTAACAAAAGCATTTACGATTAAGTCTATGTCGACAAAATGTCTTTTTAGTGTCTATTTTTACTATTTTCTTTTAAATGAATTATTAAATAAAATATTTACTTATATTTGTAGCTTTAAGTCTGAGAAGTAATTCTTATTAGAATACAATAAGTTTATTCCTTATATTGATGTACATGTAACTAAAGTGTATATATTTATGTCATATAACTATTTTACGGGTAGGTAATTTGTTTTTGTTCTTTTTTTAATAAAAGTTATGTTCAGTTAACTGATATTTTATTGTAGAATTTATTAATAATATTCAATTTGTCACCAATATGTGGGAGGGATTTTGGTACCTACAGTGGAAATTATTTAATTAGAATAATAAGGTAGAGGGAACTGCAGTCCACAGCTTATACCTTTGAATATAAATACTCAAAGGCAGTGTTGCCAACAACGGCGAAAAGTCGCTAAATCTAGGGAATTTAACAAGTGGTTTAGCTAAAAATATAGGAATTTGAGATTAGCGAATTTTTTAGCGTTTTTGATATATTTGAGTTTGAAATTCTAGGGTATTATTCGCAATTTAAAAAAAATATATAAAAATTTGTTAATTTCAATATTTCTAAAGCTACACATACATTTATCCTCAACAATTTTCATATACGAAAGAATTTCAAAATATTATTTGCAAATTTGTTATACTGATATGATTAACGCCTGAAATTATATTATGTTTACCTGACATTTATTTGTATTTCGTATGTGACCAGACGGTCATATTTGCACTCATGACGCCAGAGATTTGAAATTAAAAACTGAAGGAGCTTTATCTTTACTCTTTGCAACGTTTGCACATTGCACAATTTGTCATTGTCAATTGTAATCACTTGGTACGAAGAATTAGAACGTTAAATTGTTTTTTCCTTAAATAAATAGGTAAGTTTTTATTTTTACATTCATAAGTAGTTTACGTATTTCTTTATTCTGTGGAAAAAAATTAATGTGCGTATTTGGTATTTGGCGACTTTTCATCTGAAAATGGAGACTTTTAGTACCAATTTAGCGAATACAACTTACGAAGAGTTGGCAACACTGCTCAAAGGCATATACCAACCATATATCCCCGTGGGGTTACATTATCTATGACCAACACTGTGAAAGGTGGCGACCCTGACTTCTCTACTCCATAAAGTGTTGTTACATATTTTCTGTTAGTAAACGAAAGCAAGTGATTAATTAATTAATCAATTCGTCCATTTCGCCTAGTGTCTAATCAAATGAGCGACTTCAACTTTCTGACAACGTTGGTGTTTGAAATTGCAATATTTAATTAATACACTTGCGTGTCAGTTGCAAAAAACCACTTCTGAAACTGAGGTTAAGTGTCATGCGTGTTCACACAAATTGTTATTGAATATTATTCTTTACTTTACAGATGGTGTAAAGGGCCACAATTTTGTTATTGGAGTATTTCTAAATCGTTCCACCCAATGTATAAAGACCTCTCCTCGTTTATTTAAGGTAAATTGCGATCAGTCAACATAAGCAGCAAAACGGTTGCCACATTTACCAAATAACACTTCGTGCACATGAACAGAACAACTAAAAATAACATCCGACTCTTTGAGAGCTATTTTAAACCGCTATAATGACTTTATAAGTCAATGATAGATTGTTGGTAGTAACAGCCAGTGTTATAAAGACCACTAATCTGAGGTTAACTTTAATTCGTTGTTAAAATAAACAAAAGCACATCAACACGATAGTGCTTATGACATTTTAATCATTAGTTATTAAATTTTGATGCGCTTTTGTTTATTTTAACAACGAATGAAAGTTAACCTCAGATTAGTGGTCTTTATAAGACTGCCTTTTATAGTGATTGAGTTTGTAATGCAATAATATTAATACACAACCGTGCCAACACTATTTTTTATATCGTAGTTATCATGACCGAAAGTGTAACTTTATGCCTGGTGGGCTGTAAAAAACTAAACGCCATGTCATGAAAACTAGCGACGAAAGTAACGTTCAAATATATGATTTGCAACCTTCATTGTAAGGATAGCAATACATTTATTTGTTAATGTATAAAATGTAATTTGATATGTTGTAAAATGTAATACTTTCAGTAGAAAGTGACTCTGAAGAGTGTATTTAGAACAAACCATTCCAGTAATGCATCTGAACCCAGTTGTATGTAAAACGTTATACGTACCTCAGGCCCAAAGAAAATTTACACTTTTGGAAACTTTGTTATCGAGTGTAAACGTTTTCTTTCGGGCTCTTTAGGTACACAAATAACTATTCCATTCAGAATATTAGCTTTAAAATAACTGAAGTTTTCTTTACAGAACAGTATATATTATTTATGTATTACGGGTATAACCAATATATTATGCAGAGTGCTTGAAATTTCTCGATTATGCACTTGGTACATACGTTTTATTTTATTTTGATTCTCGAAAAGGGCAAAAATCAAGGATTCAATATTTTGGGCACGGGCTGTAAATTTTTGGTATGCTGCATTTACTGTGTAGATTGGTGGTGTTGCTATATTGTTTGTTGTAGTACTTAGCAACTTTATAGTTTCTTGGGCCATGAAAGCCTGCTATCGAGGGTCAATAAACAAGCTTATGGTTCCAAAAAATAAATGAAATTATTTGCAATTTGCGAATTCTAATAATACTTACTTGTTCCAGGTGTGGCAATCTCAGAGGTTCCTTTAATCGTATATTAGTGAGCGAAAAGGTATTACCTCCCAAGCAGGCATTAATCTAGCAATGATGACCACTAATCAAGGAACAGCAGATAATAAGTTTTATAGTTCAACAGAAGAAACTTCACTGCAGGCATTAAGACACTTAGATGGTAATGAAGATGTTAAGAAGTTATCTGTCAAGCAAGAAGTCCTTGAAAGCAATAATGACATCAGTATTCATTCCGAACTTGATGTTAAATGTGAATTTGAAATTAAAAACCAAAATTATGTGCCCCAAAATTCAACAGCAAAGAGTTTGGTTACACCTATGAAATCTCATACAGGTAACAAACCCTTCTCTTGTGCTGTTTGTAAATATACTTCAGCATACAAAGGTAATTTAGTTAATCATATGCGTTCCCACACAGACAAAAAACCCTATTCTTGTTCAGATTGTGAATATAAATCGATTCACAAAAGTAATTTAGTCAGACACATGAAATCTCATACATACAGAAAACCTTATTCTTGTTCAGTTTGTGAATATAAATTTAACCAGAAAAGTGATTTAATCAGACACATGAATTCTCATACAGGTAAAAAACTTTATTCTTGTGAAGTTTGTGAATATAAATTTGCCCAGAAAAGTAATTTAGTCGCACATATAAAATCTCATACAGGTGAAAAATCTTTTTCTTGTTCTGTTTGTGACTATAGAACTGCAGTAAAATATAATTTAGGTAGACATATGAAATCTCATACAGGCGAAAAACCTTATTCCTGTTCTGTTTGTGAATATAAATTTATCCAGAAAAGTGATTTAGTCAGACACATCAAATCTCATACGGGTGAAAAACCTTATGCTTGTGCAGTTTGTGAATATAAATTTTCCCAGAAAAGTCATTTAGTCACACATATAAAATCTCATACAGGCGAAAAACCTTATTCTTGTTCAGTTTGTGAATATAAATTTGCCGAGAAAACTAATATAGTCGCTCATATAAAATCTCATACAGGCGAAAAACCTTATTCTTGTTCAGTTTGTGAATATAAATTTGTCCAAAAAGGTAATTTAGTCAGACACATGAAATCTCATACAGTTGAAAAACCTTATTCTTGTTCAGTTTGTAAATATAAATATACTAAGAAAACTAGTTTAGTCATACATATGAGGACTCATACAGGTGAAAAACCTTTTTCTTGTTTTCTTTGTGGTTTTAGAACTGCAGTAAAACTTAATTTAGTTAGACATATGAAATTTCATACAGGCGAAAAACCTTATTCCTGTTCTGTTTGTGAATATAAATCTACCGAGAAAACTAATTTAGTCATGCATATGAGGACTCATACAGGTGAGAAACCTTATTCTTGTTCAGTTTGTGAATATAAAGCTACCCAGAAAAGTAATTTAGTCACACACATGAAAACTCATACAAGCGACAAATCCTTTTCGTGTTCTGTTTGTGAATATAGAACCACAGTAAAACGTAATTTAGTTAGCCATAAGCTATCCCATAAAGGTGACAAGCCCTTGTCGTTCTGTAAACAGGAATAGGACCGCGGTAAAATCAGCTGGCACCATCGGATAATATCATGTTACTTAGATGCTTTTCTGATGCCAAACTCAAAATGCACTAAACATGCAGCTGGATTTTATGTACCATTTTATTGACTTTTCACGATCTGAGGCATGCACTGACTCAACTAACTAGATCGTGTAAAACTCCAGCTTTTCTGCATATAATGATAGACATTCTCTCTGAACATGTCTAATATATGGAGCTACATAAATTCTAAAATATCGTAACCAAACAGATCGCCCGTAGAGTAGTCACATATGAATCTCATACAAACGAAAAACACTTTTGTTGTTCTGTTTGTAAATATACAGGGTGTATCTAATCGGTCATACAAAAGGTGCACTATGATATTCTACACCTAAAACGAAACCGAAAACCCAAGAACCAAAATATAAGAAAATTAAGATCCGTAAATATGGCAACGTTATAAATATAATGCACAGATGAATACATAGATAGGCATGATGTTCATATACCACGCTGGCATGCTGGGTAAAATAATATTGTTGTCTACGACAGTGGTTCTCAACCTTTTTTCTTGCGCACCCCCTAGCATGTAAGGTGTTTCTCAAGCACCCCTAAAGACTATTGTACGTATACATAGTGTATATTATATGTATATATATATATATTGAAATGGTATTTAACCCGGTACACAACTCTGCTTGCAGATTCAATAATTAAAGCAAGTCAATAAAAGCACAGAGCTGGGGTAAACAGGCATCTGCAAGAAGTCACATTAGAAATTTTAATTTATGATTACATCGGTCAAGCATTGCCGATATTAAATGAAATTACTTTAGAATGAATGGCAATAAGGCAGAGCTCAAATCGTAAATTAGATTCACAGTTTTATCAATTAACGTAAATTACGAGGTTGGTGCAATGTAAAGCCAATAAATAATTCAACAAATCTATCACCAAAGGGATTTATTGCGTGCAGGTTAATTAAATTTGCATATCAGTTTAATTAAATAAGTACAGTTCTATGAACTTTTTAAATAAAGGTAAAAAGGACAGAATGTTCAATACAGTGCAAAAAGAGCACAATACTAGATCGAATAAGGCTAGAAGAAAAGGGAGCAGTGATATTTGAAGATTGGTGAAATTCAGACAGGGTTTTATAAAACTGCAAGAAAATCACACTACAGGAAATGGACAAGATTTGTGTTTATAATAAGTCAGTGTAATGACACAAGTGAACAGACAATTAAAATAAAACTTTGTGAGTGGCGCTAGAACTTAGATAAATTGCAAACATGAACAAACAATAATTTAGAAAATAAGATTATGTACAGTTTATAAATTAAGTTGTAAATTTAGATTATAAGTAATTGCATTGTATTCTCATAACATCCGTTTTTATGTAGCCAGATAGGCAATTGTTGTTAACGAACAAAAAAACAACAATGAAAATAAATTAATTACAGACAAGCCAATCTGTGTCTCCAGTTTATTTAACTTTTAAACCATTTACCATAAAAATAAATAAAAAATAATTATACCGGCGTGATCAGCAGTTTACAGTGTACATGTGAGTGTGGGTAAAAAATCCAACACATAAAAAAATATTTTCTCCGGTGACCGCTTCCGACAAGATCGGCAGCCCAGATCCAGTTTCCGATCATCATTTGCGGGCTTCAGCCTAGTTCCAGAGCCTGAGAGAGGGTGTCAGCAGTTCCGCCCGGTGTGTACGAGACCAGCACAGCAGTTGCAGCATCCCGGGGGTTCAGGATTCAGCCGCAAGCATCAGGAGAAGCTGTCTGAGGAAGTTGCCGCAGCCTAAGAAAGATCAGGTTAGTGGTGCCAAGCAAATAAGCGTACTAGAGCTACGAAATTTACCATGAGGAACGAGCCTTACTATCCGTCCCAGGATTCTTCCTCCTGACGTCACACGTGGATGTGTATGACGTAAGATTAACTACCAAGTTGGTAATTGAACAACTATAATCATGAAACTTCCGGTCAGTTGTCAAAGTCAACGGTTAAAAGTGAGGTTAGGTCGTTACAAAAATATAATATAATAGTTAATGAAGTGCATTATATTTGCACGGCGAAGCAAAAACAAATAAATAACATTTAAAGTAATTTTGCTAACTTTTGGAGTTGATGTGTATAAACCTGGGCATATTTTTTTAACATTGTATTGAAATGAAGCTTGGTCTTATCACTGAATTGTATTATTAACTGGAAGAGCAACTCATACGACCTGCGCGTGAAAATATATGTGCACATTTGAATAAAATAATAGGGTCGACACTCGCCCACCGGGGGTGTCGTGCGTTTGCGCAGTTTAGATTGTTTATCCATCACTCAGCTGTGCGCGAAAATGACATAACCTAAATTTATTTTGAATGTTTTCGCGTTTTAAATTGGAAGGCAATTAAGTTATTAGCCTGTACGAGGAAAGACAATTTAGTGAACGCTAGCATAATACAGGACTTCTTCAAAACGCTATGCAATTCCCTGGAGGAGCATGAGAACTAAATAACGAAGGCACCAGTTCCGCTGCAACTCTGATCGCTGTACAGAGGTCTTCCTTACTTGGAAAGATGTCACCGATGCTTAACCTGGAAAGGGTCAAGCGCTATTCCAGGTGAATCAGTGGTTAACATGGCTGCAGGAAGCGGGATTCAAAAAAGAGGAGGGTGATGAGTAAACCGAACCTATGCGACATCGACATATTGATATACTTAGGAACTTACGAAAGATGGGATTTGCATATACTGAACCCCATATTTTTCGAAGAAATTGCCTTTTTGTGAAAATCGACAATTGATTCCTAGTGTTAAATATTTTCGGTAAGTTGTCTCATAATTGAAATAATAATTAGGTAATTTGTTCTGTCCATTTTAGGCCCGATGATTTTCAAATTGTGGAAGCCAGAAAAATATTCAAATCGAGTGCTGTTCCTGCTCTAAAATTAAGGCCAATTGACATTAGAAAGCAATTTAGTATGAAAACACCAGATTATCAACGAATACTCCAAATTAAGTTTTAGAAATGTAGTACAGAAGTTATTAATATTATTATGTATTTAGACTGTTTAGTTGCATGTATGTGTTTTATATTCTGCGCACTTCCTACTTGGTATGAATGTTGCTCGACATCGAAAGGTAAAAGAGGCTAAAGACAGTGAATGAATGAATGTGTTAATAGAATAAACTAGAATAATTTTATTCGAACCTCCGTAAACAAGTATGTTGAACAAATTATAAATAACTGCATTAGTGAAATGTTTTGTAATGTACTTTAATTAATTTTTATATTCGACAGATAGATGAATACTTTTGGTTCTTGGTATATTAAGGATGTTAAGAGTATGGGTTCTTTTAACTTGTGGTTGTTGAAGTATGTGTGCCCTGACTGTTATTCTTCTATTAAAGTATCAGTTCCATTTTTTGAATACGTAATTACTCACAGCTAACTGCTACCTATATAATAAAGTTTATCGGTTGCAGGATATTAATACCTTGTTTACATATACAAAAGTAGGCTGGTAACTAAATCATAACTGATCTGTACGGTAATAGTCCATTACCGTACATGGCAACCATAACCGTACAGCAACCGATAAACTATTGAACAAATCACGGATGTTATGAATCATAACAGCCTCAGATGTTTTAAAATCCGAGCTCGCAGAGCTCGGATTTCAATACAACATCTGCGGCAGTTATGATACTCATAACATTCCTAGAAATGTTAATAGCTATAACATACCATTTGTAATTGTAATAAACTGAATAGTTCCTTCTCGCAGCAAAACCTTCACGTATGGTTGCGGAATACACCCTTCACTGCTACTCGAAAGGTAGAGTGGTTGGATAAATCCTACAAACACTGGCAGTCTTGGTGCAGACAATTGTTCAAGTAGTGTTTGACTTGACGTTAGGCCTAATTTGTAAGCACATTCAACAAGTTTTCATAAAATTGCTTGAGAGTATACGCAGTATGTCCAGAAAATCCTGAGTATACCCTATGGGAACACCACTACTTATATCTATATTTACAGATGAAATTGCAACTAACAATGAAAACCCAGAAATCACTGTTTAGATGTTTAGTTAAGATGTCAGCTAGATAATATACCATGAACCATGATATCTTCTTCTTAAGGTTTCGATAGCAGTCGGATACCTAATCTAATAAATATATTTGTAAATGTTACTTGTTTCTTACTAGTTAGAATTAAGAATTAACTTATTAAATCAAATTGAAATTACCAAGAAAAGTTTTAAGTAATCCAGTTTTAAAACCACCTATATTAGAAATAAATCAACTCGATCGTAATAATGTATTTAATACACTACTGAACAAACCGATGAGCGTAAGATTCATAACAATTTTTAAACAAAATATTAATAAATGTAATATAACGCGCTTAAAGTAATGTAAATTAAATATATTTGCTAATTCTGGTTACTACAGTATAATAAATTTAAAGAGATATTAACGCATGGATGTATTAATAGATCCATGTATTGTAGATGATCCTAGCCGGTTCGGCCACAGCGATCATTGCTAAATTTTAGTCTATATCTTGATGTGTTCTCTGGTGACTATGCCACCCCACTTTATTTCTAAAGACTCTGCCACAGTGAGAGCAGTACAAGTTTCCGTTTTCATCATAGGTGTAGATAATGACGGGAGTCTGCCTTTGTTTTAAGTCCTGTCTCTTCCTGTCTAGTTCTTGAAGTCGCCCTTGCTCATATTCTTCGACTCTGGAGTTTATGTACCTCCTCCAGAGATTACGATTAGTAGCATCGCCCTCCCATGTGGCTAAGGGTATATTACATCGTTTTATGTGGCGTTTCATCACATCCTTATACCTAAGAGTTTGCCCCCCTACTTCCCGTTCTCCATATAGTAGCTCCGAATAAAGTAGTTGTTTCGGATATCTGCTAGAAGGCATTCGGAGGACGTGTCCACACCAATGTAGCTGTTGTTGCATAAGCATGGCTTCCATGCCTTGCATGTGAGCTCTCCTTAAGACATCAATGTTAGTAACGTAGTCCTGCCATTTTATGTTCATTGTAGAACGAATGCATTTCAGATGTATTAACGATACAAGTTTGATTGGCAAAACGAGGCGGTGAGCTAAGTTTTGCGGTCGATGCTCTTATTAAAAAAAATAAAAATAAATTACTTAATTTTAACACCAGGTCAAGCC